>JAGDQP010010641.1:0-37004 GCA_022664845.1 Lepisma saccharinum
TGATTTCCAAAGCATAAGAACTTAAAACTGTATCAAATAACTTCAACACTGTCAGAAGTGTGTATTCACATTATGTAAATATCATGTAAATACTAGAACATTAATGTAATTTTCGTAATTAAGCATATCTCTCTTCCCTTACTATTAAATTATTTCAAGCAATTTGGGTAGTACTCCCAAATAACCATTTAAGTGTCTATATTTCTCCAAGTATATTTTAAGAACCATGTATTCTTGATTATATTATGTTTATGTTGTCTTGTGTATGGCATGTTTTATAGTAATACTTTCATATTTAGCCATTTATGTTATTTTATTTTACCGAACGTATTTCTAACGATAATCTAATATTGATTGTATTAAGCATTTTTAGTTTGTGACATGTCACGGCAAAAGTAGTACTTCCTATTTAGCCATTTAAGTGTATTTTATTTCACTGAATGTATGTTCATCAACAATGTATCCTTGTTTTATGCTCTTTAGTTTATGACATGTTCTATACCGTTGCTCTAGATGTGCTATCATACGGTCAAACGAATGCAATAAAATCTTAATCTGAATCCGAGGGTTAAGGATCATTCATCGTGATGTTGTCATATACAAACATATTTTTTTAAAAAAAAATGTACAAGAAAAGTAAGCGACAAGAACTCACACAAAAGTAGCAGTACACTTGCACGAGGACATATATCCGTCAAACTGCTGTTTGGATGCTATTTTTGTATACTGTTAATACCATAATTTTGAGATTCTAATACAACACATAAATAGGGAAACTATATACAGCGGGTAAGAAAAGTATTTGCACAAGTTCAACAAAGAGGAAAAACAGACTGTATCACACGTAAAACACAATTTCGAAATCTCTTGCCCTTTTATGATAGTTTGGATGCCTTAGATAGAATACTATAGAACTAACTAGCACTCGATACACGTGCAAGGCAACAAGAGAGTGAGGCCTACGTACATTCATCGCAAAAAAAGTATTTGGACAACCAAGTACTACTCTCGAAATGTTCTAAGTATCGTTTTGTGTACAAGAGTAGTCTACGTAGTGTATTGAAGGAATCCACACCGCGTTAGGAAAGCCAAGCTTGTATTCAAGTCATGCTTTACCGTTGGATACATTATAAAGAAACATAAAACAGAGCAATTATTGCGGAATAGAATCCACTCTGGCCAACCAAGAAAACTAACTGCGCGGAATGAAACCTACATTATTCATTCTGTGAATAGAACTCAAAGAATTAGTGCTAAAGATTTGGCTACTTCGCTCATTTAGGATATGTAAGTTAATGTTACATCACAAATATTCAAAAAATCCTTGAAATATTGGGATTTAGAAGATGTGTATCCAGGTTATACTGGCCACTCTATTAGTAATTGCACAACCCCAAATCATAAAAGAGCCTCCAACATTTTTACCAATTGAAGCGATCCTCTGGTTTCTGAAAGCTTCATTCTTCTTTCGCCACACGTCCTGATATCCATCACTGCAATACAAGTTTATCCTCGTCTCATCTTAGAAAAAAAAACCTTTTCCAAAATTCCAGGCACTCATATTTATATTTTGGGAAAAATTAGAACTTCTTATTTCTGCTTTCTTCTGATACGTATGTTTTGTTTCCGGCTACACACATTTTCTGAATCCCAATTATTTTGTTCACACCTACACATCTGTAACATTAACTTGCATATCCTGGGCAAATGAAGTAGCGAAATCTTTATAACTAATTCTTTGACTTTTGTTCACAGAATCAAGAATGTAAGTTTCATTCCGGGCAGTTAGTTTCCTTAGTTGACCAGAACGAATCCCCAATAATTATTCTGTCTTATGTTTGTTTATGATGTATCCAACGCTAGAGCATGGCTTTCCAACAAGCTTGGTTATGTCTCAGTACCTTTTATCTTCCGCACGTAATTTGAAATTAATGTGAGCAGTTCCAATGATGTTCAACTCAATTTGTTCCCCCTGCTGCTTCTTTATGCCCGACACGGTGTGGATTGCTTCAATATACCACGCAGAATGGTTTTGTACACAACAGAGTACCTAAAACAATTCTTTCGAGAGTAGTATGGGGATGTCCAAATACATTTTTGCGATGAATTTACGTAGCTGTCACTCTTTCGTTTCCAGTTACCTTACAGGTGTATCAAGTAGTAGTTATTTCCATAGCATTCTATCTAACGTATCCAAATTATCACAAAAGGGTAAGATATTTCGAAATGGGCCACGTTTTGCGTGTGATAAGTCTTTTTTTCCTCTTTGTTCAACTAGGTCAAATATTTTTTTTTTCTCGCTGTAGGTAAGACAAAAGCTTCTTCAACCATGCCTGTCGAGATACAGAACCGAGAATTAAAAGAAGAAAAACAACATTTGTACAATAAAGCAGTAGCGCGGCGGAAGGGTGAGCCGGACAGAAAGAGAACCACATTTGGAAAAGCTGAATGACTCCACTGCATAGATTAACATAAGTTTCTGTTATTTACTAAGTTTATTTTCTAGTGACAGCAAAAACTTTGTTCTTATCAGTTAGAATATAATATGCTTTAGTGGAATTTTTAACGTTATAGAAACATAGTTAAATTCTGTAATAGCTGGACCTGGCGAAGCCTTAATAATGACTATATGTATACTATTATATGTGTGTTTTTTTTATGAATATACAATTTTTGCACAATCTGAATTGGATTTGTATCATATGTGCCCTCTTAGACACTTATCTGGCAACCGAAAAATATCTTAATGCCCCCCCCCCCCCTGCCAAAGTTACACAGAAATCGGCACCCTTGGAAACGGGGTTAGTTGTCTGGCAATTGTGTGTTTTCAATAGTACCACACTTATTCGTTTTCTTTTACGGAGGAAAACCAGTACATTTACGTCTAGGAGATCAATAAGTGCTTGGGCAGCAATTATCCTTCCCCACCCTCGGTGACAAATAACACCATGCTTACTACTACTACTACAACTAGGGATTCGGAGAGGTGCTAAAATATTTTTGGTCACCCTTGACATATGCGGCAGGCGTTGTCTGCAAAGAACAGTACACCCTTGGGATTTACGAATGCTGAGTCCTTCTGTCCCAGTGCCTGTTACACAGGGGTGTACCGAGAATCTTTTTTCGGGGGTGTCTGAAAATCAGACACTTCAAAAATACGAGTCGAGACAAGTGACGAATGCATATCAACTGATATTCTTAGAGAAATATTATTTTACGTGAACAGATTGTTTAAGTCTCATTTACATGCGTCATGAATCTTAATTTAATTTTCACTCCCTTTAGGCAAATTTACACGCAGCTGAAAAGCAATCAAGTCGAATATTCAAAATACAGTTTAGTAATTTTCGATTACATATCCGAACATGAAAAATATCGAGATCCAAAAGCTACTTTTTTACTTACTTTGGAATACCACAAATACAGCTTATAGACTAACTATTTGATATGTTACTGGCTAAAAGACTCGAAATCAACAACCGGGCATTTAATCATTCGGTTGCAGGGAAAGTCTACGGCATCTTCCCCCGCAAATAAAACATTGGTATACAAGATTAACAAAGTATAGGTATTTACATCAATCTGCACTGTTAATTTTTAAATGAGCATTTACAACATTAAATTCAAGATTCTTGCTGTCAGTCTCATTACTGTGAACGACCGAAGATTTGTTGTCGTTCTTCATGAGTGTTTTGGGAAAACGTTCTATAAATGGAAGAGCGAAAACCCATATTAGGGAGAGGTTTTAGATAATGTCGTTCATTCGAAGACTATTTATTGTGAAATCTCGATGAGAAATACGTGGTGAACTCTGGGAGTTCATTATGGGCATTAACTTTAAATGTCAGATGGTAGAGGCTAAATTTGGGATTTTAATGCAACGAAGCTCAGCTAAACATGAGAACTACTTGGATACAAAAGGGGTTTGTTACCGTGTTAATTGAACGTAACATGATTACATTTTAACACACCACGTTTCTTAACGATGGACAGAATAAATGGGTTTTACCGGAGTTATTTAACTTTGAGCAAATATTATTCGGGAGGTGACACTTAAGAAAGTCTAAATTATGCCAGACGCTAGAATTCGCAATATAAAGCAGATCCTCTATTCATACCTGAAATTTAGTTGAAGTTAGATGTTCGATGAAACTCAACAGCCCTCAATTCTATCACAGCCAGATTATGAAAATGTTCAGAAAAAAACTATCTTCCTTCTTAGAATGGAGTTGATGCTTTGGCTGGAGACTTCTTCTATTGTACTGATGCACTAAAGGTCCCTCTATGGATCTGGAGATACTGGAGCTCTGTAGGCCCCTCTATGGAACTGAAGGTTTTGGTAGAATACTGATTGGCTTTATATAGGAAAACGTACATGTAGTAAATGTGTGTGTGTGAATTTTGTCTGACTTGACTTTCCTTTGAACTTTAAGTAGGGCGAAAGGTGACGTTCTCATCATAAGAGTATGGTTAATTTGCTCAAAGGTGAATAACATCTCGATTGACGTCATGGATTGCAATAGTATATTTCATCAGCCTTCGTTGTTGCTACTCTGTTCATCTTTACTGAAACATGGCGGCGGTTTTATTTCCATTTCACCGAACAAATTACAAGAAAAATATAAAAATATACTAAAACCTAATTTTTTCCTATTATTTTGAATTTTATGAATAAAGTTAATTTTTCCCTCTACGCGGGACTATCACATTACTTCCAGCACATCATCTACATTAACATGAATGTCTCTGTGAGCTGACATCAACACTATTCTAAATAAAACAGTTAGACAAAATGCACACACCACTGAATATAGCAAATGTCTTGACCAGCTGCCTTCAGCCGAGATGAAATAAAAACTGATCTGAAGAAAACTACATTTCACCTCAAAACTTCCTTGAAAATTATTTTTGCAAAAGATGTGCCGCTATTTTTAACTCTTGAGCAATGGCTTCCCTGTTTGTTCCACAACAAATGTTCCATAGAGTGAAATGTAATATAGCTTTTCGGAAACCTTTCTCAATTGGCAGTCAGCTGTAAATAGACATAAAACAATAAACCGCGACTTTCGCCTGGATTTTAAATGGCCTTCGTACTTTTGTGGCACCTTGATTCCGTTTGGCTTCATATGTCCTTTTTATTCCTGCAAATTTCATGTCTTCTTTGATGCATTTTCTCTCTTCCCCTCTGCATCGCTAAATCAAAGTATTCTAGGCTTGAAAAACGCAAGATAAGGAAATGAAATATACTGTAACAAATTGTAGAAAAGGAGAGAGTTTTTTTTCTAACTTCATGACGTTACAGAAACACAACCTTCAATATGATGGAGCACTATCTTCTAGTATTACTGAAAAGCTTGAGAGATTTATATTAAATTGTATTTTACTTCAAGTTCCTACTATAATTGTGAAAGTATTGCTATAAACCAGGATTATAGGATTTACTTGAAAGTGTGATTCAAAGAAGGGAAATATTCCATTCTAACAGATGTGGAGAACATAAAAAAATATGTTGACACAATAATTTGTTTTAAGGACTGGTGCAGCGGTGCTTATATGAATGTCGTAATGATTCATGTTTCTACAGTACTGGAATGCGCATGCACATTTTGATTGCCTAGACATTGGATATCAAACTGCGTAACAGGAAAAATTGGAATGTTTGTTTTCTTAAATTATATGATCAATTGTCCCAGAAGGTAAAATTTATCCTCAGACCAAAAAGTTTTATATATGGAACTCGAATATCGTGAAAAATTAATGTTCCCCTTTTTGAACTGGACTTCTTAGTAATTTAGAGGGGGGGAAAAGAGCTTTCGGTTTGAAAGGAGAAACTTGCCGCTGTGCTCGGCAAATTTTTGATTGGATACATTTGATGCAACAAATTTCGGAGGTGTCCAGACACACGAACAGTCCCCTCTGGCTACGTCTCTGCTGTTACACACGTTTCAACTTCCGCCAGTGCAGGTCCGCACTCACACTAGGTACAGAACATATCTTGTGTTGGTGCAGAGGTGGTCTTGTGGTGTGATACACAATGTCTGGTATCTCATACAGGACCACTTTTCGTCGCTGATGAACACACGAACGAATATGAGTGTATTGAGGTGCAAAGAAACAGTAGCGGTGCAAGGGAGGGCAAGCGGGGCCCCCGCCTTGAGTCCCAAGTCTTACTATTGCACAGTGGGACGAAATCAAGATAGACTGGGACAAAATTCCAGAATTCAAATTAAAAAATAAACTCGAAAACAATCTGAAGTTCTAGTTAAATGTTCAATAGATATAAAACTACTTGGTTTGTAATCCTGAAAAGCAAAATCATTAGTGCATCTGCGCTCAACCCCGCACCCCCAAGCACACACACACAACGGTTTTTATTTATTATTTTCTGAAAATTTTCCGAATGTGGTTATGACATTTTCTGTCTGCAGTTGCAATTTAGCCAAATTATTTGTTCTGCAATGTATGTTAGGTTTTCTTGTTTGGCTATAGTGCAATTATATCCTCAATGTAGTTGAGAGCTGTATCCTTACGTTTTAGTGTAAATCGAAAGACTAATGTAAAATTTTGGATGCTTTTCCCAAATTAATCGAGACGCACAAAGCCAAGCAAGATCAAGCTCTGATTTTTCCTAAAGATAAAGTTTCGGATAAATACTTTCTGACATCCAAAATTTAGCTACCACAAGCTGCAACCTTCTGCGTATAACCTCCGCAAACATGAGAAAACTCGTCGCTCGCGTAAATACTTGGTACTGACCCGTATAGAATCTGTACCTTTTATCAATGAAATATAGCGGTGAAGTGAAGGACTGGGTTATAGTAGTAAGGAAGCAATGGAATGGAGCGGAGTGGGAGCTGGTATGCAAGAGTGATGAATTTGACTCATTAGAAGCATTAAAATGCAAAGAATCATATAATTTCTTATATGAGTATTTTACCTCTAAAATGGTATATAAATTTTCAGAAGTAATGATTGCACTCCTGATTAGCCATGAGGTATTGTGAACAAGTTGGATAATTTTCTACGATTTACTAATGCATAAAGTATCTGATATTTTATTACAAAAAATAACAAATAATGTATTTTTCTAGTCGTGCGCACACAACATACTTAAAATATTACTACAGAAGGTACGAGACAGACGTAAATTTCCAAAGGGGTCTTTTTGCAAAGAAAAAAATAATAATAATAATCAAATTGAGATATTCACATTGTGGATTTCGTTTGATCACTTTCGAACACATTGGTAAGAATTTGTAATTCTAAAAGTCAATAAATTAATTTTAATTTCATAAGAAATTAAAGAATAAAAATATAATTAACAGTAAATGTTGTAGCCCTACATAATTTTATCTTTTCCAATATCATTTTGCAAAAGTAAAATATTAATATTTCAACTATTTCAAAGATATTCATACCTGCAAATTTCCCCTAGCGCTTAGAAGCTAAAAGCGTATAAGAAGAGTTTGTGTCAATTTCCTAACATTTATGACGCCTGGAAATTACTGGTCTGTGTTTTTTACATATCTATTTGATTTGATTTGATTTGATTTTTATTGCGATCCGGAGACCACACATAAGTGATATTGGGCATACTACTATGGAACAAGTCAGTCATACAAATATTATAAAATTA
The DNA here is from genome assembly GCA_022664845.1 of Lepisma saccharinum. NCBI lineage: Eukaryota > Metazoa > Arthropoda > Insecta > Zygentoma > Lepismatidae > Lepisma > Lepisma saccharinum. The sequence continues at coordinate 7,637 of JAGDQP010010641.1, forward strand.
TTATAACGTTAGACGTTGAACAGAATGCAGTATGGGATACATTAATGCATACGATAATACAAAAAATGAATAATACAATACGATATGATAACGAATTTTCTACAAAATTGAACATAAACAATAAAAATGAATAAGACAAAAGTTATAGCAAAATTACAAAGAACAATAAACACAAAACACTGCAAATGAATAACCCAATAATATATGACACCGAAATTGCAACAGAAAATTAACATAAAACAGTAAAACTAAATGAGACAATAACAGGATAGTGAAATTATAACAAACATATTATTGTTATAGATAATTCTTAAGTCAATCACGATTGAATACAATGATAGGTAAAACACAATACCATTATGTACAATACACAGTAACACACACATTACTAAACTATATATATTAAGTGACCCGATATATACCTTATAAATACAAATACATTGTCAGTGTGTATCTTGTGTGTCTTCCGGGTACTTATCTATGCTGAATATGAGTTTCTGATTAGAAGTTGTTTTAGCAATTGTTTGAACATGGAAGGGTTGGATTATTTTTTTATGAAATCGGAAGTTTGTTGTAAAGTTTAATGCCGATGTAGATAAATGAACTGGCGTACTTATTGTGTTGTGGTATGGAAAAGCTAGATCTGATTTATGTCTCGTATGGTATCCATGTTTGTTATCATTTTTTTTAAATTCTATCTTTACTACTGTGTATTAGATACAGAAATCCAAAAATATATACGCAAGTCAATATGTTCAGCTGTTCAATTAGTCACCTGCATGAAGTTCATTTGGAATTCCCAGTGATTATTCTAATGGCGTGCTTTTGTTGTATAAATATTTTACGTAGGTTCTTCTCTGTACCCCCAAAATGTTATTCCATACCATATCAGGGTGGAAAAGTGCATGGTAGATAGAGACTAAACTAGGTCTGTCAAGAATGGGAGTTAAGATTCGTATCTGGAAGATAAAGGAAGAATATTTATTGGCCAATTTACCTCCATGTTCATCCCATTTCAATTCGTCATCCACGATAATGCCAAGAAATTTTGTTGGAGTAGAAAATTCGATTTCGGTGTTCATTATGTTGATTATGGGCGGAGTTTGATGTGTAGTTGATACGGGTGAAAGTGAATACAATTAGTTTCTTTTCTGAATTTAAATTAAGTTTATTAGTATTGAACCAATCTGTGAGTTGAGTAAAAGTAATATTAATGCTCTGTTGTATATCACTATTTGTTAATTTTAATAATACATTTGTGTCATCAGTGTGTAGAGAGTGGCTTTTCCCTTAGTTAAATTTTCATAGAAGGTCAGTAAGATGATATGTTGTTTTGAGTTGTGCCACATTTTTTGAACAGATGCGAACTGTTATTAACTTTAGTAGTGATCGTTATTGGTACGTGTTTGTAGTGATCATATAAAACATATTCTTTCCACATGCATATTACACACATCTACAAATATGTACACGCACAAAAAAGAGAATCATATGTTTATACACTTTATAGGTTCTAGCTGACGTTGACGCGAATGGCATCGAAAGACTGTGCCATTGAAATTTAAAGAAACCGATTACTTGGTACACCGTAAAGGGTGAGTTTAATTATAATTAGTGTAATTCACTCCTTAGGGTTATTAGTATCTTTATTTTCTTAAAAGTATTGCCTAATTATAATTTACAGAAAAATTCAAGCGTTTACAGATATTGAAAGTTAGGATAGTTAACTCGGGAAGGGCGTAAGCCATAGTGCTGTTACCGCCAGTACAATTCATTTTATCTTATCTTAGGATAGTTGAGAAAGTATGTTTACCAACTGATCTGCTTATTTCATTTAGTACTTTTTCGAGCACTGTATTATGTATTGTACCCAATTGTTGAAACAAATATTTTATTGGAACAAATATAAAAGCCTTGGGTAATCGGCTATAGAATCTTCTGTAGCAGTATTCCAGTTGAGAGTTTTCAAGAGCGGAAATTGTTAATAATGTTCTTATACTTACCATAGTATATCTTTCCTGAGGTGAAGGGGCAATTCCATTTTCCCCTCTTTCCCATAGAATACAGCTTTGTAGCTACAAGCCTACTTCACTTTATTTTTTTCTCTGGTATGTTAACATTTTCACTTGAGTGCTAAGGCCTTCACAATATCTTTACTTACGACGCAAGTAAATGCATGTGAGATTGCACTTCCGGTAATAAAATCCCACAAATGTATATTCTCTAAAGTTTATGTAGTAGACACTACAAATTTATAAGAAAGTCATTGTTCATAAGTAACTGACCATAATTGTATATTTTCAGGAGCAGTGAGGCGGAATAGACACACATCCGATGCAACGGATTTCGAAGTGTTTGAAGTTGTTCAAAACTGCTTTAGGGTTGTAAAGGACAGGGATGGAGGACGAAGTAGAAGAAGACAGCAACAAAAACCAGGGAGTCAAATGCAGGAAGAGGATGAAAATATATAGTGGAAGTTCTACGAGAACTGAAAGACGGAAGACTGAGTTAACTGGACAAATTTAAAGAAGAGTTCAGCATCACAAGACTTCAGTCTCAGCCCGCAACATTTGTGTGTGACGTAGTTACGGCTGAAAATATATGTGAATGTAGTGAAGAAGTGCATGAAGGTAAACAAAGTGTGACATTTGAACAAGATGAAAATGTTAAGGCATATCCTAATCCAGAAGAATTATTCAACCTAAGCTCAAGTAGTGAATCTTGAAGTAGTTCTGATCATAGTGATATATATTCTACTGATTCAGCCTGTGAAGAGGTTTCATCTATAGCTTTATCAGTCTCCGAACAGCTCATACATTCGGTGAAACAATGATTTATTACGCATTCTGAAACCTCATTTTGAATATTTACCTGCAGGCGTACGTACTTTGCTCCATACACCGAGGACAGTTAATATCAGGCCATGTTCTGGCGGTTCATTTGTGTATTTCGGGGTACATGATAATGTGGTACGAAAGCTTGAGTGCGGTCTGACGCCGAGTAAATATTCAATTGTAAAAAAATTAGTATCGCAGATTGGAAGGGGGAGGTGTTAACTATAAGCGTTAATGTAGATGGTCTTCCTTTGTTCTCAAGCTCCACGAAAACCTTATGGCCATTATTAGGCATAGCACATCAAGCAGTTGATAAATCTCCTTTCATTATTGCTATATACTTTGGCCACTCGAAACCACCTCATGCAAATGAATATTTGGAACCCTTTGTCACAGAATGTTTGCATTTGGAAAAAGAAGGAATATTATATAAAGATGAAGTGTACCACTTTCGTGTCAGCTGCATCATTGTAGATGCACCGGCAAGGTCATTTGCCAAGGGAATTGTTTCCCATAATTCCCTTCGTGGGTGCGAAAAATGTATTCAAGAAGGCACCTATGTCGGGAGAACTGTTTGGGCATATCAGAAGTACATGACGTGTGACAGTTCGTTCGAAAATATGGAATACGAAGATCATCAGCATTGAAAGAGTATCTTATCTAAATTATCACTTGGATTGGTTTCTCAGGTACCACTGGATTTCATGCATCTGTGCTGTCTCGGTGTAATGAAAAGACTAATTCTGGTTTGGGTATAAGAGGGGCCTAAGAAATGTAAATTAAATTCACATAAAACAAACCTTATGTCTGAAAGAATTGCAATTATTGCTAAAGCTCACACACCAAAGGAATTTGCTCGAAAGCCACGATCTCTATTTTTTTTTTAAATTTTGGAAAGCTACGGAATGAGAATGGTTCTTCTTTACCTTGGGCCAGTTGTTTTATATGAAATCATGCCGGACCACTTGGTTGAACATTTTTTAATGTTTCAAATTGCCATGTATATCTTATGTAGTGATACGTGGAAAACCGAATGCTGGAAAAATATGCAGATGAACTACTACACTGCTTCTCATCTTGTATTCTGGAATACTATTGCAACGAACTGTTAGTGTATAATTTTCATAACTTGTTGCATATTGCTGGTGATGTAATCAACTTCGGGTCTTTAGATTCGTTTTCAGCTTTTCCGTTCAAAAACTTTATGAGAACAATAAAAAATATGGTGCGTGCGCAAAATAATCCGCTAGAACAAATTGCAAAGAGATTGGGAGAGAAAAACATGGGCAGTTCGAAAATCATCGACCGTAGCAAGTCAAATCCTGTCTATTGTAACACTAATAATTCGCTAAAATTCATGCCTCAGGAGAGTACTAGGTATTATTATGTGGGTATAAACTCCGCTAATAACTGTTTTCTTACTGGAACTGATTATACTGTACGTGTTCAATCAATCGAGAGAGATTCATCTGGGCCTAATCTGTATCGTCTTCATAGATTTTTATTTGAACAAAGAAGTAATTATTTTTTAACTCCGCTTCCAAGCAGTGTATTAGAAATATATAGGGTTGAGGAGACAAAGAAAAAAAGGTGGTCATTCCGCACACGGTACTTCGAAGAAAGAGCTTTTGTATGCCAGATTTCAGTAATAGTACATCATTTGTATGCATACTATACTGTTCTTTTTGATATGTGTTTGATTTATTTTCTATGTTAGCATTAATCAAACGTTATTGCTTATAACTTTGTTCCTTTTCAATTGTAGATAATATGCTAATAATTAGTATTGCTGTATTATGTATCGAGTCACTAGACTGCAAAAAGCGAATAATTGAAGCATTAACTGCTGCTCACGATTTTAATAACGCTGAAACTCGAAAAAGTAAAATATCCTTATGATAAACTGAATTTGAAATATCGATACAAGTAATGAAGCATTTAAAGTCTCTTTCTGTATATCTTTTATTTAAACATCATTTAAACTGTATCGCAGTTAGATACTTTAACGACATTGTGTTAACTTTGTATGTTACAAATAATAGTATTATTAAAGTATGAAATTTTTTGAAAGTACGTTTTTCTTTTTAGACATTGAATATCGCATTTTCTACCGTATGCACACTTTTATATCAATAACAGGTAGACTACACTTATATATTAAGATGACCTATCTAGAAATATAAAAGAATTTATTTTGTTTACAATTTCATTACCTGGATGTAGTAGGATCCTGTATACCTTACATACTGTTTAGTACCGGCCACTTCCATGCTTGGTTTGAATGTTACAGAAATGTATTTTGTGATAATGGAAGTTTATTTCGAATGTTAGAGGAATTTACTTTATTAATTTGTTCATTATAACTTTCATACGAAGGGTTGTTAAAAAAAGTTTGTAGTTCGAGTATGTTATATTTTTAAGGGTTTTGAGATAGAGTATGTGATTATTTGTTTGTTTACGTTTGTGAAGTTTTTTTCTCTTCTTTCAGCAGCAAAACTAGAAGTATATTTGCAGTTACGAAATATAAATGGACAAAATCGACACACGGTCGGCATGCGTTTCACTAGCTACTGTTGAACTAGTTTCGGCTAGTCAAAAAAAATTGGAATTATCCCACCATAGATTCACCTTGACTAACGAATAGTGGGAACACAATCCGTTTCTATTTCGTTATTGCAGATGTTCTGCAGTTGAAAGATGAGGAAAAAGAAACCCAGTGCCAGGCAATACACTTTTGAAACGACCCTCGTACATTCACTATGGTTGGGCCAACAATTTGCCAACTGCGACCCAACAGTAAGCCAACTTTGGGCAAACAACATTCAAGGAATGTCATGGTTGGCCCAACGTTGGCTGATGTTTGTTGGCAAATTGTAGGTCAAGCGGCCAAACATTCAGTGGTAACCAAAAAAACGAGGTTGCAGGTTAGCTTACAGTAAGCAAGCATTACATTTGTGAGTAAAATGGTTGCGACGTGTGTGGAAGTGTTACAACGCTAAATTACAAAAAAAAAGTCATGGATATGTAAAATAAGAGTGAAAAAACTAATATTAAACGCCCCGTTCATCGCGCATAATGAAAAATGTCTTACCCAACTTCAACTAACATGTCTTCGCTTTCTCAACATTATATCCGTGTTTTAAAATAAAAAATACGTGTCGTTTACAACACAAACTGACGCCATTGGTATTCCTCCGCAAACCACAATGTGTTTGTGTGTTGATCAACTTGACTGCGTATTTAAGGGAAAATAACAGCATATGGCTTATTTAAACACTTTTTGTATTGTCGGTTGTCGTTAGGAATTTATGGAAGCGTCTGCATTAATTGTTTTGTAACGGAATGGGTGGTACGTACGGAAAGAAATGATACAGTAGCTACCACAAACTGCACCATAGCTCATCTGAGTGCTTTCAGGAAATCCTCAACTGGTTCTGACGGCAAACTTCATTTCGACGGTTTTCTCGGGATTTGTTAAACGTGTAGTAGAAATAGAATCATTTGCATTTTGACAACTCCTGCCACCACTCACACGGGTCCAGTAAATTTAGTATCAGTTTGGAAGCCAACAATTACCATCTTCGTTATATACTTGATCCCGACATGAGTTTAACATCCAACTCATATTTGATCGTCACAAGAGATCTTTCTTGGCCACGTCTTAAAAACTCAGTGGTTTCCTTTACTCGGTGAAGCCTCGGAATCGTTTATGAAACAAACGCGCACAACAGGTGTCTGAAGGTATGTCTAGGAGATTGAAATCATTGACTAACAGAGGGCTGAGAAACGCTACTTGTCTGGGTCCAGTAATTGCTCGAAGGTAACCACTATGAAACGATTTTCAACCGAAGACGAGCTAATTTACTCAAACATTTACTAAAGAAATCTATGAAAACATATAGTACTGCTGTATTAGTGGAAAGGCTCGTGCAAATGCCCTCAGATTGTATTTTAAGAGGTCTCAGACTTACCACCCGCTCTTTTAAAGATCTTTAAAAGTAAGAGAAATGAACTAACCCACTATTTCAATGTATTTGTTTCCGTTGAGAAATTTGATCACTTGGGTTATTACGTTATAATTACGGGGTTTCTAATTGTCTAAATATAGCCGATTCAAAATCTGATGAGTGCTTGTTGATTAGTATCATTGGAGTTCCTTTTCAAAATGTCGATATTTTTGTTCATTAGTTTGGTATTAAAAGCACTAAAATAGGCATTTCATGTGAAGGAGGGAATTCTGAAAACTTCAGTCAGTATAACCAGCAGCAGTATTCGGACCTTCGTGTCTCCTCAGTGTCAATCCGAAGTCCGCGATCGTAGCCATAGCAACACGAGAGCTAGGTCACAGTATGTGTTCTAATGCTTTGTAGTTTATAATTATGGACTTCGAAAAATGGAGTAATTTTAGGGTGAACAACTTTTCCTAGCTTACCTGGAACTCGAGTATTAGAGTTCCTTTTATTTTATTCCCCTGTCTCCTGCATTGGCCTTCTAGTTTTCTGATATTATTAACAACATAGTGTAGTATTCTACCTAATATATTTCTTGAGTCTACTGATCGTAGCACCACGTAGAGCTATGCAATGTTTAGACAATAAAATTCAGCGGAGATTATAAAGAATAGCTTTTATGTACAGCCACCCCCGTTCCGCCACGCAAAAGCTTTTCGAACTGAGCACTGGAGATTGAGGTAACACGTCACATATTCTCGACTTACGGTCTGAGATGGGATGGTCAGTCTCATGCTCGATCGCCTTTACCTTCTCAGGTGCACCAAGGACACTCTTGTACCCAATTTGATAGGAGGCTGAGTGCACCTCAGAGTGTCACGCATGGAATAAGCGAAGAAAATCTCCAATGTCCTGGCCAGGATTTGAGCCCCTCTCCCACGATTTGTAGTCACTTTGTAGCTTGCAGAAATGCATTTCAAAGAATTTTGAGTTACCAAATTGCAAATCCTGCAATGTCTGTTTCGTTTGCCATTAAATTTAAACGTTCGCACCTTCTTTCAGACTTTTACAATCCTTCGTAAATGAATCTAATCTTGATTTCGTAAATGAGAGCAGCCTGTATGAAGAGTTTGTGCCAAGGGTGTTGTGAATGTGGTAGAAACAGAAAGTATAGGAGAAAGACGGGTCATTATTTTCAATGATTCAAGAAATAAACATGATGTGCCAAATATTAACAAGTTGTTTTACACATCGCAGGCTCATCTTCCATACACTAGAGTTTTGTGAGTCCCGCTCGCATACAGTCTTGATTTGTACAGTACTGTACTGCATTTTCTTATTTTGTCGTATCACAATTTTCCATAAAAGTACTCGCTTAGCATTGTACTGTATTTAAATTCAGATTAAATATAACGTGTATTATAAAATTACTGTATTTTTATTAAACATTGCAAGTATTTCTAAAATAATTCTTATAATTCATAGCCATACTCAATTCACTACTCTTCAGACCTCTAATACTGAATGCAGTCTACTTCTCTGTATAGTTCTATGTGGTAAATCTAATATTAAGTTTTAGAGACAATTGGAACTTATAAACTAATATTACTTTTTAGAGACAATTAAAACTTATAATAAAATAACATTTCGTATCTGTTACTATACATGCATGTATATGAGCAAATATACAAAGTACTTTACTTTATCCATTTATATTCAAAAATTAAATATTTATGAAGTTAGAACCTACACCAAATTCAGACACAATGATGTTGCGTCATAATAATAAGAAAACTGTTACAAATATTGAAAGCAAGCAACTTACGTACGCAATTTCTTTTACCAACTGTGTTAATAACACTTTGAAAACTCAACATTTACCAGGAATTGTTTTAAGAACAATGCCTACGGAGATGTTGTTTGAGGTAGTCTTTCAGTGCAAATGTTTTAGCACAAATTCGACAACAAAAAGATTTCTTCCCTGAATGTAGTATCATATGATTAATATAAGAAATTTTGTATAAATATTGCTTACCACAATCTATGCAAGTGAATGGTTTAATTCCAGTATGAATCTTTGTATGTTGTGAAAGGTTACACTTATCTGTAAACCTTTTACCACAAATATTACAATTAACATACTCTCTTCCAACCATGTGAGTCTCCATGTGCCGCTTTAGATGTCCTTTTCGGGATATTTCTTTGCCACATTTCTTACAAGACATTTTTCTCTGTTGAGAGTGCACATACTTTAGATGCTCGGTAAGACCAGAAGCCGTACCAAACTGCTTCCCACAATCATTGCAAAGAAATCTTTTATTGGTGGAATGAGTAAATAAGTGACTCTTAAGGCTATACACACTTCGGAAACGTTTGCCACAATTCGAACATGTGAAAACCTTTTCCTCTGAATGAACGGACTTTATATGTGTAAGGAGGTTACATTTTAAAGAGAAATATTTGCTACATATCTCACACTGAAATTCCTTTTCACCAGAATGAGATACCATGTGTTGAGAAAGGTCACGCTTTCCAGCGAAGAGTTTCCCGCATCTTTCACATTGCAAAAAACCTTCATTTGTATGACATTTCATGTGCACTCTCAGAGCCGAAAGTGTAAAAAATCGTTTCCCGCACTGATCGCAGGAATATTTCTTAATAGTGCCCAAATGAGTATCAATGTGCCTCTTCAGAACACTTTTGGATGAAACCCATTTCAGACATTCTTCACATTGGAAACGCTCCCCTGTTTTCAAATGAACTATCTTCATATGGCGTAGGAGATTGGATCTGAGAGAAAATCGGCGTTGACATACATCACAGTTGTATGGTGCTTCCTGCGTGTGACTTCGCATGTGATCAACTAAAAGAGGAATCGAAGGAAATTCTTTAAGACAATGCTCACAACGAAACCTTTTAACACACGAACGAGAACTCCTATGATTATTGAAGTCGCAAAGTCGAAAGAATTTTCGACCACAGTTGTTACATTTAAAACGATATTCCTCAATGCAATCAGATCTTCTATGCAAAGCAAGATGATATTTTATAGAAAAATGCTCCCCACAAACTTTACAAACATAACAGTCATTTCCAGGACATGAATGAGGGCATCTCTGCTGTTTAATTATTTGATTGTACTTCCTTGGTTCGACTATCATATCCATACTGCCCACAGGCTCATCGGAAAAGCCGTTTGTTGCACCACCAATTTTGTCGATGGATAAATGAACTCTGCAAAGTATTGAAAATATTTATTGAAAGCCAATCATTATTCTAAGAAATTAAACTATGCGTGATAAATCCTGCAGTTACTATTTCATTGTCGTTTCTATACCAACTCACACTATTCAAGAATCTCTCAAACTGTTACGCCTAGCACTATAACTACACGAACCTTCATATATAGGTATGCGAGCTCGATGGAAAAGTAAGCAGCAAATTCAAATTGACATAACACATTGCCACTGATTAAGGGAGGGTGTAGCTGGAGTGGAGTCCTAATGCACTGGCATCGAGTCCAGATTCACATATTAAAATGCACACAATCAAAATTGTGCATTTTGTGGCGTACAAACACCGTATGCGTGTTTTTTTGTTTTTTTTTACGGAGTCTTCCCGATTCTTTCCATTTTCTTCACTCCCAATTCATCTTATCAATATCCATCCGGCCTGAGCCAATGATGCCTAAAGACCTTAAAATCTAAATTTCTGAAAAGATAAAAGTTATAGGCATACGCATATAATAGAGACAAATGTTATAATTTATGGAGGTTTGGAACCTGAAACTTAGGGTAGAAACAAAACTGAAATCTCAAGCACGTTGTAACAGCAAGCAAAATACGCTTTTAGAATGGTCCAGAAAAAAATATGTGGTCGCTCTATCGCTTTCAAATATATTTATTAAAATTTTGACCCCTTGTATCAAACTAGTTCATAAGAGATTTTATTTTATTTTTATACCCACCAATTGATTAATGGCGGCCATTTGTGTATTGCGGAGCATGCCGAAATTCCGATGTTTACGGAACCTGTAATATTTGCGTACTAGTTCATCGTAGGACATTCAGATAGAAACATTTTTTAACTTAAAGTCTGCTTGATAATTATAGTCCTGTACATAAAACCCGTAAGCGTAATCGAAAGGTTAAAATCGCATCCAAATACGATTATCAGAAGAGTAAAATTACTGTTTTCACGATGCTCTTTTGCACGGAAAGGACTGAATGCCAAGGCTGATTATTGTATACTATTAGATATAACAACATACTGAAGGTATACAGAATATGAAGACTGATGTACGGTCATTCATATTTTATGAATTTATAAATGTAAAAAAAAATCATACTATATTCGATGACAAATATTTCTGGTAAGGAATGAGATAAATCCTTATGTATGGTTCCTTAATGATTTATGACATTTTATACATTCAAAAAATTAGAAGTTTATGAATATTGGAGAATAAATATCATTGATGAGCGACGAAATTAATCATTTTTTGACATGCAATTACATAATAATGTGAACGTCTCGAGAAATAGTTTTAATCTGGAGGTTTTAAAGTGAGTAATTTTGGAAACAAAGTGCATTATGTGGTAGAGTGTAATGAGTGAGGACGTTCAACGTAGACAAATTAACGTAAAATTAATTAATGTCAAATATTTCAATGAGATGATTCCTTTGCTGATTTATACGGGAACTAATATTAAATCGAAATAGGGAGACCACAGAATTACATTTTCGTTAACTGAATGCAAATTCCCAACACGATATACCTCAAAGCGTACGTATACGAGACACACACCGAATCTAAATCTAACCGAATCGAATTAATGCACATTTAAAACTAAATAGAGCACACACATAATTTAGGCAGTAGAACCCGTCAAAGCACTGAGAAAATTTTAAAAGGCCAACAAACATACCTCTGAAAACATGAAAAGCTTGTAGCTGTGTAGTATCATCTCGGAAATCGCTGACAAGATGTTGGCATAGAAAATTTCCCATACAAAATTAAACTGTTTTCCTTCTTAACATTGCAAATGACTTTCCGAGTTTCGGCTTCGATTTCAATCTGTAGACCGAGCTTGTAAGCTACAGACGTCAAGGGAGAGCCTGACATTGTCCTGTGGTTTTTAAATGTCTTTTTGAATGGTGAAATATATTGTGCTGTATGGTGCAATGCTCTGAATTCTCGTGTTCCTGGTATGTTAATTGTATTTGTGCAATATTCAACTGAATGCATAAAGATGGCTCCATTTTGTGCAAAAGAGAGGTCGCTGTGTTCACAATTTGCGCATGTATATGTGTCGCTTCCACGTCTAATGCTAAAAGGGTTCGCGTTGAGAATCTATCCGCCATGTTTTATTTTACTAAGAAATTACATTATCTGAAAATTTGCATAAATTAGTACTTAAAATTAAAGTACATGATTATATAGAATGAAATTAATATCATTTAATAAAGCTAAGGCGATCACAATAAGAATCTATGGCAGAAATTTGAACTTTGAGATTCAAATTTGAACAGAATTACAAAATAGGGAAGAATGTTCATACACGCTTTAGTATCAATAACGGAGGTCTAATATGTCCGAAGAAAACCAGACAAATATCTTTCTTACATGTTATGCAGGAATATAAGGAACACCCTGGCCAGAAATTTGAACTTTTGAAAATTAGAATACAGTAGTGCACGCATTGGAAAATAGATTACTACTAGAGTTGTGAATACATAAATTACGAGCATGTAATTAGCATGCTTAACATTTACACCAATAAACTTATACGAAATTTACTTCGACAATTTTCCGAAATGCTAAATTGTTTACGAACTACAGGTTGCCAAAAGCTTGAAAATTAAATTAGGACTTCATATTTCTAACACGGCGAAGAGTAGGACAGATGCAAAGACTTTAAACTAGCTATATTTGAAAATACAAATTTAAACTTAGTCAATGGATGCGCACGGGATTACTCAAAGAAAGTAAGAGATATATAAACTTCAGACTTCCTATGTGAGTAAAAATGGCATCCGCCATCCTCAGCATCCAATCGCCAAATGATATTCAATCTCTTTGATAACAAACAAATAAAACTTCCGATGAAATTATGAGATTTTTAATCCTGCTTGTTATGCAATCACACATCGTTCGGTGTATGGATTCTACTTGAGATAAAGACTTGATGCACACGAATCGTTGTTTCCTAGTGGAAAACCGTCCCACTCATGCTCACCTCGACTCATCATTGCTTCAGAGAATTTCTGGGAATCACCCAACTCCTTTGGGGAATTCCTTGCGAGCTCACTGCGGAATTTTCAAATATGCATCTTTGGGTATTGCATATTTAAACCTATTGACGGCACCAATAAAAATTTCGAGGGATTATAGTACATCGAGAAATAAAGAAAAAAAATCGGAACGGGTGGAGATTCGGCCTCGTTTCGAAACTACACGCTCCGAAAGTGTGGAAAATGAACTTCAGGGTTTCATATTTTTAACAGCACGAAAAATAGTGCCGCCGCAGGTTGGTACCGTCAGAGATACAAAACCTGTACTATTTGAAATGAATATTTCATATTTTCTTCGATGGGGACGTAAGAGATTCCTTCAAGGAAGTAGTTGACTTCCGCAATATTTTGAAGAGGAGGTAGGTCGGAATTATCATAAATTAAACGACTCTCCATGTACGTAAAGATGACAAAGATCGTCACTGGCATCCAACCGGCAATGATATTCAATATTTTTGATAATAAATAAGCGAAACGATTGGATGAGACTATGTAAGTCTTACTCCTGCTTGTTATGCAAACCCGCATTTCACAAGAATCGTTCCTAGTATGAAATATATTTGAGATATCGAGTTGGCGTTAACGAATTATTATCTCATGAAGCAAAGTCCATTCATCCTTATTTCGAACCAAGTTTACTTCAGAGAATTTCTGGGAATCCCTTATTCCTTTTGTGGAGTGCCTTGCACGCTCATTGCGGAAATTTGAAATATGGATCTTAGGATATGCACATTTAGAATCTTTGACGGTATCATGCCGGCATCATCTCTACTGTCTGTGGTGTTAGAAATATGAAACTGTACAGTTCATTTTCCCATGCATTGTGTAGCGTATAGCTTCGAAAGGTAGGCGAATATTCACCCGGTTCATTGTAGTTTTTTTTTTATTTATTTTTTATGTACTAACCTGTCTCTTAGTTTGTCGGGGGAATTATAAGACACGCTGCATATATGGTGAACAAAAATTAATTGTCAAAACTCTAAGAACGGAAAGTTTTTTTTAAAAAAAATAAAGAAAAATTCGTACCTTTGTAATTTGCCGAATTACGATTAGTTTCGGAGCTACAGGCTTCCGTAACCATGAGAAAATGGTTTTTAGATCTTGATATTTCTAATATCATTAACAGTACGACTGCAGAGGCATGGTACTCTCAAAGACTTCCAACCTGGTCTATCAAAAAATGCACGTTCTGAAATTGTGCGATGACTGCGCAAGGGATTCCTCAAAGGAACTAAGGAATTCCCAGAAATTCCCTGAAGTATAGATCGAAATGTGCATCACCTTAACAACTTTACAGGAGGTAACAATAATTCTTTTGCGCCAAGTCAATATCTCAAACAGATTCCATTTGCCGAGTGATTTTTATAAATATGCATGGTTGCATACATAACAGGAGTCAGAGCTATTGTCCGAACTGTCATACATTCTACGAACTATTGATTTATTCGTTATCAATGAGAGAGAATATCATTGTATACTTGGTTGGCGATGATTAATATAAGAAAATTATCACCAAAGTTTAGTTTCCTAAAGAAAAAGCAGAATATTTTAAAGAACAAGACATGTTTAGAAAGTTTTATAGCTACAAAATGGAAAAATAAATTCTTCAGTACCAATGTTAAAATATTAGTAATACTAATGTCCACTTTATACTACAATATCTGATTCAATGCAACTTCCTTCCGATTGGTCTATCTTGATTTGGCTATGGCTTCACTTTATATTGTAAATAAATATGGTTCTAGAACATTACACTTAAATACGCATGCGCTTCTCTGGTGAATTAAGATTCCATGTCATACTAATAATTTATCTATCGATTTGTTTATTTAGAATTGAACTGTACTTTTATAGTAGGTTCCGTGGACTCAACTTGATCATTTGCCAGGTTTTCTCCCCATTGCGCAATTCATTTTTACGTCTTATCAATTGCTCTTCTTTTATTTTCATTGTCGATTACAGATATTATTGTTTTAGTAGTATCCAAATATTAATATAAATGGCAAAGATAATAAATGAATCTGTGGAATTTACACATATCCTGGAGGAATCGCATAGAATAAAAAGCCATAAAAACGATACAATAAAAATCTTGAAATTATTCATATAGACCGAGAGAGCCTGAAAAACGCTTATAGAGTACAGATGTGATTTCACAGAAAAACTGCATATTTTCGTCAACTTTACTAAATAGTTACGAGACCGTAAGCAGTAAGTAGTTGAATTTAAATAGTAAAGCATAACTGAAAATGTGAGTTTACACTGTGCCAATTTAGATATCAGATAACAAACTCATTTACTTTGTATCAAATCTTTGTAGACATGAATACAATAAAAAAAATGTCACGTAGGCATGACTAATGGGAATAATCGAATGACACTGGTACTGTATGAACACAAGAACAAATTAATAAGAACATCTCGATTTCAAAACTCCTCAGCGTAGTTCAGAAGATCGTCAACAGATGGTAGTGCCATGAGACCCACAGCTAGGAGTTTCTACAGACTGGGACAGTATTTGACCAAAGCGCCTGTGCAACATTCTCGTGCGTGATACGTCACACGAACTGTATACAAATTGTATAAATAAAGATTCCAGATCGTCGTTTTCAAGCTGGTATCTTTGCTATTTGGTTAAGGTGTTGGCTTATTGGGTAGCAGACCCGGGTTCGAAGCTGCGGGGTGATTAATTTTTTTCATCCTTTATTTAAAAATTATAAGCTCACTTGTATTCTTAATAAATCTGTGATCACGAGTTAGGTACGTTAGAAAGAATCAGGTTTGGTTATTTTTAATTATACACGATAAAACATGCTTTTTTCTCTTCTGCTTTGTAGCAAAGCTCATATGATTCTCTGGAACACGGTACAAAATTTCCAGGCGATAGACAGACTTGTTACTACTGGAGTAGAATAAATGTGTTTTTGTGTTTGGTTTCAGACATGCGTGAAGTTAAAAAAAAATGAAACACCTACTCAACATTTCTAACCTATTTCTGTAACGTGCGTAGCACACAGACCACAACAGGTAGTGTGACCCGGTGGATTGAGTTTGAGCAATATCAGTCTATAAATAAATAATTTCACATTAAAATTTTACACAAAAGAAATATCCATATATGCATTAAAATTCAAATACAATCTCTGTACCCTTACATAGCATTACAGGGGCTAAATCATCTAGGATGTTAGGGTACAGAGATTGTATTTGAATTTTAATACAGATACATAACACTGTGTTTAATTAGTTGCAGGTATTTCGCCTTGAAAATGTTCTTCCGTGTTTTTATTTTCTTGTTGGTTGTTAACACAATTCAGTTGGTTTATTTCGCATTCACCTGAATTTAGCTTAAGTATTATATAATTAATGTTACTGTAAATTTATTCAGGCTGATATTTTGTCTATGTATGATTTTCCACAATGGCCATTAGCGCGTTGATATAATGTTATATAAAATTTTCCGATTGCTCTATTTCCCATATGAGCTTCAGAATGTTTCAGGATCCTTTGTGTGTTGGTTGTATACTCGTATTTATTTTTTACGTTGTAAATAATTAATGTAATCAGCAGGACGAGTTCAAACATTCATCCTAACTTGCTTACTTTGTTTCCTGCAGCTTTAGTAGGCAAATGGTGGGATTATTTTACAAATATTTATGGGTAACCTGCCACACAGCTATGGTCCCTAAAACTACACTCTTACATGACAAAGACTGAACTAAAGAAGAAGAAGAAGAACGAATTGAAGATATTTAGTGTAAGTTTGTAACAGAATATTCGCAAACTCTCAGAGAGCTGAAGGAATACTTTGAATCAAAGGACAAAAAATAAGTATTTTTTTATCCTCGTTTGATACCTATTAGCATAACAATTAAAGCGAAATCCGCTCCCAAAATATGGAAAATGTTAATAGCACCGTTAAATCCCATTTGGTAATGTTTTGTTTATATTACTAACATTCTACCATGCTTAACTTTAATCGAGATCATTTTATTATTGTAAAGGCAAGCTACCTTTAACGCAAGTTTCAAATTTAACCAGTGTCTACTTACGACGGTTATCCTCTTGCGTTAATGATTTAAACGTAAATTAGGCGTTAAACGGGGCTCAATTCCTGACTTAATTTCTTTCCTTAACGAAATGTATAGCAGTCTAGTGGTGCATACTACTTTAATAGTATAAAAGAATGATGACGCAACTTATCTACAAAATTTTACACTACAATCAGTTCATTTGTTTTCACTACTTTGTAACTTAAACCTCTCCCGTGTAACCTATTTCTTAGTCCCTTGATACCGACAAGATGACAGTACATGCACGATAATCAAGATAAGCTCTGTAGTCTAAAGTAAATTATTTCAACTATGATTCTTATCACCATAACAATCTTAGTAATCTAAACAAAACTTTACCAGTCATATATTTTATCGCCGTTCACCATTATAAAATTCGGTGTAGAAAGTTGTTCCAACGGTCGAGACAAAGCAATTCCGGGAATTTATGCTCAGAAACCACATGGACAGTTTAAGATATCTCTATTCTACACTGAACGACTAATTATTCACAGAAATATTTCTTTATAAGCTTTAGGCATCTCAAGCTCAGGTCATAGCCGGAAGTCGGATTATCTCCAGATGTTTGTGATCTTACAGTAGGGCACAATTACTAATTACTAATGCGTTCATTTTGCAACGCCACGTAAATACAAAAAAATTGTCGGTTTAAAAGTTTCGCTGCGAGGTGACCCGAGATCCCACTGCATTCTGCATGCTGGATTGACAGCTAATTTTAATGCCGTGGTTACGGACATTGTATAGTACCGGTACCACGAAACTACAAATGCCACAAAATAACCTAACTTTACCCTACGCAGCGTCTACTTTTTCATTACTTTTATAACGTTAGTTCGTACCTAAGAGATGAGAGTTTTTGAAGCTTTCAAAAAATATTTAGAGAAAAATAAAACTAATATTATTTTAAAGTAGTTTTAAAAAATGCTAATGTTTCTTTTTCATTTAAAACTCTAGTGAGTCTTACGTTTACCCTTTCTTGTAATTATTAATTATGCATTCTTAATTTTGTTTGATTTTATGTGCGATAATATTGTCCCAGGAAAAAAAAACCTTAACTCCGTCATACGAAATGAGATGGATTATATACAAATAAAGGTTCACACTAAAAACTCAGTAGAGACTGTACATGAATTTTTGCTGTTGTTATTCCTAACACATACCTTCAAAGAAATGCTTTTCCCTTGGATTATGAATGTTGTAGTCCCGCAAATCAGGAAATGTGTTACACAAATTAATCGAAATTAAGCGCGGTTACCTAAAGCAAATTCATCAATTGTGCAAATGAAACGCTTTATCCGAGTGATGAACGTAAGATACATCTGATATCACACAAGTGAACAAGATTTTATTTTTCTTTGTGGAATACGATGCTGCATAATATTCAGTAATATTCATGTTGATTTGTTCCCAGATAGGTATATTGAAACCGTATTCATTGCTACTTAAAGATCTACTGGCGGCTGAGTATTGCCAGGTTGCAGTAACAATGTTTTCCTTAAAATATTGGAACATTCACCAATTCTCTGCAAAAAAATTCCTTTTACCTCCATGTTAACCAGATTTTCCGTTTTCAGGAAACTTTTCTTTAGATGACAGAACTGGGCATTTTGCATTATGCATGTATTAAAGTGTGCATTCAAGCCTTATATACGATTCCGTGTGCATTGTGAAACATAAAAGTAATCGTCATGCAGAAGAAGGTTTCGATACAGAAGTTAGTTCTTGCCTTTACTCCAACGGTTTGGAAATATTATACGACAGATGAGGAACTCTTTTATTTGGTAACAAAAAATAACTTCAAGTCAGTTTGTCCTCAGCTGTAGTGCAAACATCTCATTCTCAATCAAAAACATCAATCATCGCCAATGAATATATCTCCGCATAGAATCGAATTAGTGTTAGATACGACTCTTAGACATCTGTGGCTCACGCCGGCAGTGAAATATATATATTAGGAGCCAGGGCCTAAGTTCAAATACCACCCTGGCAGTTTCTTTGCGTCCCTTTGGTATTAATAAACTACCTGGACGGAACTGCAGTTCAATCAAATCCAGGACCTCCTACAAGCGAATCCAACCATATACGAGCTTAACTACACACGCATGGCAATATAACTTACATATCTTATATCTAGGTGAACTATCAGTTTGTTAGTACAAGATGTCACTGCCTGTAGACTCTACAACAGCAGTGTGTACCAACAAAGATCAAAGCCTTTACATAAAAAACACAATTTTACCCACCTCGAATAGGAATAAAGAGAAAAAAGATATATAATGTATTTACTTACCTCTTTCGACACAATTCTGAATTATAGTTAAACGTCGGTGGAACAGTTCCGGTCATATAGCTCAATCCCACAGGGAAGAAATTATTTGCAGGGCTTGAATGTAAAAGCCCTTCATTTTCAACATATGCATCAAATTGTTTTATTCCTGGTTTATTTTCATAAGTTTCAACATTTTTGGCATTTTCCTTCATTGCTTCTATTTTCATTGATGATCGTGTTTCGTCTATACTAGTAACTTCGTGACAAACTAAGGGTTTCAAATCATCAGTTGGTTTCCTTTGATGTGAGAACGGTTCTACTTCTGAAACTTCACTGCTTACAAATTTATTAATACCAAACTTCCCTTTTGAAATAGCAGGTTTTGTATTAGACCACAAGAGACCATTTTCGTTTTTTAAACGTGTTATATGGTCCTTTATATCTGTTAATTGATTTTTGCATGATATTTTTTGTTCATTTGGAAGATGCTTTAATATTGGTAGGCTATGAGCTATATCTTCTAGAATAACAACTGGAAATTTCTTTAGAAAATGTCCTTCCATTTCCCCTCTTCAATACGTATCAATGATGTCAATGATCGTCCATATATCAGAAAAAAATTGTTAGCTGGGTTTACAATGTATCTTCTCTTACATTAAGTAAAGCAGACAAATTTCGCATGGGATCTGAAAAGAAAGGAAGTATATCGTAATAGACAATTCATATGCAAGTCACAAAAAAACATTAGATGCATTGAAAATTGATAGAAAGACGTAGTGGGTTTTATTTGTAGGTAATTAGTTGTTAAGAAGTACACAAGGAAACTAACAGTCATTTATAGCCTTGCATTACAAGACAGAACCAGAGGTTTCTGTGAATATAGGTACTTCAAATCAAAATCCATCTTCGCAGTAAATTCTAATATTCGATTAAGATTCCACTATTACACATATTTCGAAGCCATCGACATTTATATATTTAACTATTCCACTATGCTTTATTCTTTAACGAAAGTTAAAAATTTGTTATAAATGAATGCAGTCCTTGTACTAATTGACTTCCTGATTTGAAATGAACATCACAAAAGCCTTGAGGCATCTTTGGTTCAGTCCGAGGTGGATTAGCTAGAAGATGGAAAAGTATTGGCCAGGGTATTTCTTAATACTATCCAGGCATTCGTCTGGTCACACTGAGGGGAAAACCTGGAAAACTTTAGTGGAAACTTCATACTACCCCTTGTCGATCCAAAGTCTGCGACATTACCTCATGTGCCACAAGGGATGTGTAATTGCCTTACGGGAATCTATGAACCTATAATTAATTTTCAGATTTACATAATTGAATGAATCCTACTACATCTGAAAGCACGGAAAAGAATGTCAAAATGAATAAATGGTCTACCTACGTTTTCGTAACATAATATGAAACTAAGAGAGATTTTTAAATAACTTGAAAAATAAAAGTAACAGAATGACGCGGTCCCATCTTCGAAAGTTTCCTGTGCATATCAAGTAAACAAATATTTTTAAGAAAAGGTCACAAGAATTATGCTATGTGCATCTAACATTATTCAAAGATGGATTTAAGCATATTTACATACTTTCCATCACGGAATGATTTCACGTGAAAGATTTACGTTTGATTTGTAAAGTCAAACCTTTTCTAATAGGTGATTCTTCTTATCTAAACGATACTGACAATTTCTATTGTATGTACCTCCCGGAAAGTCTTACTTTAAACTGATATAAAATATTAAATTTCCTGTGATAATGTCGATTGTTGAAATGTCTTTTTAAAAGTGTCTTCCAGATTACCGTTGAAAGTTCACACATTTTTCTGGAAAATAAATGTTAGTCTACATGTTAATAAAATAAATTTGAAATGTATGATATAACTCACAGCTTAATAGCAGTTTATGATTCGTTCAGAATGTTACAATAATTTTCTGTAACATTTCTGAATTCCAAGTTCTTCTGTCAACATATTGTAATTGTAAGCACCTTTTACCTTGCTGCATCGCATTAGCTCTTACTTGTGAACACACCCTTCTTGTTTTCGCGCTATTAACAATGGGAAATTTATGTTAACGGTGAACAAGCCAGTTATTACTTCGATACGCTGTCTTGATAAAAATGTTGAGTCCCACTTTGATCTGTTCTATGGAATAGGGGTTAATTGAAATTGAATGTATTGATGACTTTTGGCATATTTCGTTAAAGTCGGGGAGGGGTAGGTTGAGGATAGGGAAGGTATCGGCAAGAAGCTTACTTACGGTACTACTCTGGTATTCGCCTCGTTAAACTGAGTGAACCCTTAGAAAAATTGTCAGGATAAATAAGCCACGTGGATTAAACCGAAACCGAAGTGATATTTGGACGGTAATAATTCACTGGGGAAATTCCTTGATACCTCAGTTTAGCTACGTCTGTTATAGACCACTGGAAACATGTACAAATGCTACATTTTTAATACTATTGCCAAAATCGTAAAATATGCGTGCTAACTGCATGTTCCTAATGGCCTATTCGAGAAGTAGCGAAAGTGTAGTGTTAGGGAGCAATTAACATAAACTCGGAGAACTTAAATATAGTTGAGTAAATATAGATTGAACTAACAATATACTTAGTATTAGTGGAACCAGTAGTAGTCAAAATAATAGCAGTAATATTTTTCTACATATAAGCTAAAATTGATATATAATGTTTCGATTCAGGAAGTTTCGGTGTAAGGATGATCTGATGCAAAAACTTACTAGTAAAAGAGCGAAGTTAAGTATTTAATTATTATATTATTTTAAGATATTCAAATTTTCCAACATCAGCAACTTTTTCAGTAGTAAATATTAGATTTTGAACAATAGATTTTAAAACAATATCAGAATATGTTTTAATATTCACCAGGGAAGGACAGAAAGAAATACACGCATAAATGAATTGTGGGTAATTTTATGTTTATTCATTAATCACACAGTACATATTAGGAAAAGATGTAAGGGAGTCCATCAAGTCTTTATCACTCTTTGAATCGTCCGAACGCTACAAATATAAGAAAATGCCAAAGCAGGTGCACCATTATTTTGATAGATAATCACTTTAGCTATAAAGCTTGCTCCCAAACCCTCTCAAGGAGGTTAGGAAGGGGCAACTTCAAAATTTCAAATAGGAGAGGGTTAGAGTGATATCTCGTTTGAAAGGTCTTGAAAAAATAAATATTTGGGGAAACTTTTAAGTCGCTGTATTGTCCCTGTCCAATGGCAGAGGTTCAAAGTCATGTCTATCAAGTCCGTTGCCACCCATTGTGTCATCCGAACGGCTACACTCAATGCTGAACTTAGAATTTATTCTTAAATGCTTAATTATGAATTATTAATATAATTCATATTAATTATATTAAGAAATAATAATATTAATATACGTGATTGATTGACGATCATATTAATTGACGTGAATTATTATTAAGAAACAGTAAATATGTATTATACATTTAATGTAAATTGTCACGACCAAAAATACAATATCATGAAGCTAATAATAGTTCATATTAAATTTATTGTCACATAAAACACTTTCGAGAGCACTGCGTTGAATTTACGCCAGTACAATTGAGGCAAGATTTAAGTTTATGCCGGGACTAATTTCAGGTGCGTTTCAGCCCAACTTAAATACTGGTTAAACCCAACATCATTCATTATTTCTCGGAGCTATCATTTTTAGGAATCTGCTATACTAGCCCGCGTTTCGACGTGATAGGCGGGTGAACAGGTTAAGTTTATAATGCAAAACGGATTTCCCGGAAGTACGAACGTCGTCGCAGACACAAATTAATTTTGTTGAGAGTAGTTTACATCCAAGTAAACAGGACAAGAGGAAGATGTGCGAAGGAAAATTGTCGGCCTAAAAAATTGACGGCGTTCAAATATATTTTGAAGATAGGGGAACTTTGCCCCATAACAGCTTACTTTCCTTAAGGTTTTACTATCTGAACTACAAATTGTTCATTCACCTCGATACCTCCATTAGAATGCGAAATATTGGAAATTAATTGTCCCAAGATGTGTGTACTTTGTTACGTTATTTTTTTTAATCTTAATTTCTTCGTTTGGAAATTTCATCACCGTAATAACAAATGTTCTCCATAGGATTCTATCCTGAGAAAGATTAAGCTAGTTTTCATCAAAAACATCTACTTCTGGAAGATATCTTCGAATATTATCCTCTAAACCTCGTCTCCGCTTTCACAGCGGTCTCTTTTTTTCCGGTCTACCATCCACGATCTTTGTGGATATGGGAAACACGAATATAATCATATTGTTTTTTACCATCCGAACTACATGGCTTGCCCACATTTGTCGTTGTGATTTCATTATTCTAACAACGTTGGGTGAGTCGTAGAGTTCATAAAGTTCTTCATTATGCAGTCTCCTCTATTCCCCAGTCATCTCGTCCCATTTTGTACCGATATCTTTCTCAAGACCTTATTTTCAAATACACTTAATTTATGTTCGTCTGCTAGAGTCATACTTCAACTTTCGCAACCGTAAAGTATTACCGGCAGAAACACCTTTCAGTATATGTTTAATTTCAACTTTCTCGATATTAATCGCGCAATTTCTGGACTGAGTAGAAACGTGCATTGCCCGATGCTAAGCTACCTTTTTATTTCTTCCGTGACCTCGTTTTTCCTTTATACGTATCACGTGATACGTTATCTATAGTTTGATTGGACTTGGAACCTTCGCCTGACATGCTGAGTCAATCATCGTTTTTTCCATTCCAATAGCTCAATTAAAATATTAAATATTTTAATGAAGATGTATGACGTTATATGCTATTACATTTGAGGTTCCCCATTTAGTGCACTATGCCTATACCGAGTCATAGCATATGCATGTACTGCACTTGTCGCCTTGACTTCTGTTCACTTAAGAAATTTGGGAAATCACATACAAAACTCACCTATTCATACATGCATTTGTTACCTTCTATGATATATTACGGATATGACGTCAGATGGCAACCGAAATGTATATCACATGCATTTATGGGTAATTTGATCGTAATTCCCGCCTTATGCCTTGTTTACATTACTAACATTTTACCATGGTGAAACTTATGGGTAAAACTAACTTGCGTTCACACTACCGAACTTAACTTGGTTATCGTGCTTGTACTGCCATTATCTGTAAAGAAATAGGTTGAGGTTTCCGTGGTTGAGTAAAGAATCTGCTTGTTATACGGGAAAGGATTAAATTATAAAAAATGAACACAAATGAATTAATTGTAGCGTCAAATTTTGTAGATTAGTTCTGCCATTCTTTTATACTTTAAAAGTGATACGCACCACTAGCATACTATATATTTCTATAAAGAAAGAAATAAACTCACGAAGTGATTCGTGCCTAATGACTAAATTGCGTTTACACACCCGTTTCTTACTAACGTTACAAGATAACCGTCGTAAGTTGACGCTAGTTAAATTTGAAACCCGCGTTAACGGTAACTACCGTTTACATTACTAAAATGAACTCGGGTTACCGTTAACCATGGTAAAATGTTAGTAATGTAAACAAGGCATTAGCTTGTTATCCACAGCCATTCATACCTCAATCTACTCCCATGGCTTAATTAGACCATCAGATATTTAATGTATATAATCCTGAATCTGTGTGTTTTGAGAGAGTATTGTTGCTATGAAAACGGTACAACCTTTAACATTCTAAAGTGGTTAAAGGATTAGCGGTACTTTCTTATATCGTTATGTAAAGTTTAGCTGCAGGTGGCGCATTGATTTCTACATGATAGCAGGAGATGTTTAATAATTCAGTCTCGCTACTATGGTAACGGTAAAATGTTTGACATTCTGATGTGATTCAACTTTATTCTATATGGGCCAGTCTAGTAACTTTGGACTTCAGCCCGTCACGATTCGTCCTTTAGCTATTAAAATGCACACCCATGTCCCTGCCGAGACTCGAACCCGGGAACTTCGAGTCGTCTGATGTGATTCAAGTCGTAAGGGTTATCATATACAATTATGAAACGCTTGCAGAAAATTAGCCTAAACATTCCAACATGAGGAGCGAATGAAGATTTTAATAATGGGACGGTAATAAGGATGGATGTTCTGGTATCGCTAAACCTTGAGGATTGTCCACTCTATCAGATTACATTTATACGTAAATCCTAAAAATACCTTTTCTTTAGTACATTTACAATTGAAACCATTAAACTTTTCGTTAATTTCTTAATATGTAAACCTTCTCTACTACAATCACTATCAATGTAGAGAAACTGGTAATCATCAGTACAGAAAACTCGGAGGGGTTTAATTACAAAAAAAATGAACGAATAAACGCTGAGCGATCGCTCGCGCAGTTCAAGAGCTTGCATAGTTAACAAGAAGATATATTATCCGTTATTCACATTCCTTTCACTTAGTTATATAGTTCTTACAATGAAGAAGTAATCTCATTAAAATGCTTACATACTTACGGATATTCCAGTAAAAACCTCGAAACACAGTCAAAATTGAAGAAGCGGCCCGTCGAGTGAGGCAACCGAGCCCAGGCCTCATGTATATTATTCCATAAAATACAAACTAATACAAATGCTTGTTCTTGTTCACAAAACAAATTAACGCAACCTTCAGTAGCTTAAGACTCCAGAGCCATAGTGGAACTTGACATAGTGGAATGCCGAGTTAGCCGAAGTGGCCCCACTGGCTTCTTTTGTCCATGGTGAGAAGTTAGTAATGCCAGCTCATAGCCAGTCACGCCTCACTGCATGGTTTCCCAAAATTACTATACCTGACGACTCTTCAGAGCGCAGTCACATCGGTTTCCATGGGAACGAATTCCAATAGCAGAGTGCAACAAATACCGCTTTACGTGCGTTAAAGGTTGTAACTTTCCCTCAGTGTCCAAAACACATATTGCGCATATATTTCCTCCTACTGTTTGAAGCTGTTGTGCTTCAAACAGTAGGAGGATGGCAACGGAGCCGGTGGCAACGGACAAAAACTTTCCAACGACACCTCGATGGCTTTTGACAAAAACTTTCCAACGATACCTCAAAAACTTCCTGGCAAAGGAGTTTCAAAAATAAAAAAATCTCCTAACTATGGATCCAACCCTGCTATGCAGATGAATGATAGAGGTTTTAACTCGTCTTCCCAGGCCCTTTCCAACATATTCCTCATCCTAGTAGTTAATGAGTTGAAAGTTGTTGACAGACAGATGGACGGACATGCGAAGCTAGCCAGTACATAAGGCTTCACAGCCTTGCTGCAGAAACAAATATTTCGAAGTCAACCTGTTATGGCTCTACTAATCGGTAGATAGTATTGATATCAATTATGTTCATTCACATTAGAATCAATCGGTTATGGATTTAAGAATGATATTTAAGTTAAATTTAATTAATTTCAAAGTTATTTATTGTTTTAATAACTAAAAGTTATTTTGCGTTATTATTTATAATGTATATTGAATTTTTGGTAATTCAGGATTTCACCGTTAGATGCCACTACTTTGAGAGCTGGAGTTTCAGGTGTGTACTAATGGATTGATAAACGATTACTTAAACTTGTATAGTTCATTATCAGCACAAAAGTATAGCTAATTAACTTTTATCACGTTATATGGTTACTTGTTGATACAAATGCATAAGTACTTATAGAAATAATATTGTCACTATTAAATGTATTGTGCATGTATGTAAGAAGCCATGTTGGGTTTTTTGTACAGAGAAAAAGAGATACCTTGTGTAAAGACAGTTCTCTTTAATAAATAATGTTTTAATCTGTAACTGAATTGTATTCAGTGGAAACTTTGGAGAATCAATATCCAATCTTCCGGCAGCTGAAAAGCTCCGAAGTATTGAACATTGATTTGTTCTATAGACTCGGTCTGGGTCGGTGTAGCCCCACTATAGGTAGACTTGGGGCACTAAGACTATCATAAGCACTATTTATTTAAAAAAGATTCGAGTTCGAATCCATCAACGCCCTGAGATGTTACAAATATGTTAGACGCCTTCTTTACAAATTGAACCACGCAGCGACAACATTAATATTGGTAGGGCCATATCAGGAACAAGAAGGACCCGTTAGAAACAGAGTAAAAATTCGACCCCGTTTAGGATCTCCACACTGCCGAAAGTGTGGGAAAATGAGCTTTAGAGATTCGTATTTTTAACACCACAAGAAGCAGAGATGGTATGGTATAGGATCGTTAATCTTTCAAGCTGTTGTATTTAAATATTCCAATATTGTGCGATGGGAACGCAAGGGATTCTACAAAATAGATATGGGAATCTTATATTTTAGGGGTAAAAGGTAAAGCTATCCCCTGTGCGGTACGCATGCGCCGTATGTGGAGGTAGCGCTCTACATTTCCTTGACCTACGATACGAAGTGAGGTGGGGTGGTCAGTCACACGCTCGATCGCCTTTACCTTCCCAAGGTACCCAGAAGTACCAAGGACACTCCGGTACTCAATTTGATAGGAGGCTGAGTGCACGTCAGAGCGCCAGGCATGGGAACACTGCGAGAAAATTCTCGAGTGTTCTGGCCGGAATTTGAACCCCAGCCGCCCGATTTGTATCAAACGCGCTACCTCAGCCACGGTGGCTCATTTTTTTAAAAGGGGAAATAAGTCGAAATAATCACGAATAAAATGACTCCTTTAAGTCAAGTGGCACACCTGTAAGTCATCACCAGCACCAAACCGGGCAATAATATTCCATCTCATCCATAGCAAATAAACAGAATTTCATAAAAGCATGTATTGCTTACTATTTATTGTTATGGAACCATACTTTTCTTTAAAAAAGTTAAGTATGTGAAATCTGCTTTTATGAAATCTCTTGGTGCAGTGATTATTGTCTCGTGGCAGAAAGCCCTCCCATTCATCGTTGCGACATTCCATTACTTCAGAGCGTTCCCTACTTTTTATAGGGAATCCCTTTCGCACCCATTGCAGAATTTTGAAGTATTCATATTTGGACAATGCAGATTTAAAGAGTTGACGTTTACCTTCCCGCATCAGCTGTACTGTTCATGGTATTAGAAATATAAAGTGCTTTCCCATTTTTCATTATTATTTTATGCCTTTAAGTTTGTCGGTGCATTAAGTTACTATCCCGCAAAATAAAATAGGTATACCAGGTAGTGATACAAAACTTCCGGAAAACTTGAGCTCCGGAAAAAAAAAGCAGTTTCTTCCAATTTGAGACGCTACTTTGGAAACTAACGGAATTTACTTTTACAGGGAACGTGATGACATTTCACGATCAATAAAATATTTAAAATGTTATTTCTTGTTTAAAATATGCATTTATAAAAAAAAAACATCCGTATTGGGACTGCTTCTCAGGAAGTTTTAAAGTATTGTTTAAGTTTCCAGGGTTTGAGCCAAAGCGTCTAAGGGCTTAAAGTGGATCGAACTTTTCTCTCGAGTACAAAAGCGCTAATCAGATATATTTAATTTATAATGTAAATTCAAATTTTTTGTACATTTTTAACGTAAGATTCTTTAATTTTATTAAACTTAAATAACAAAAGTATAAGATGTGCTAAGTGGTGAATATTGGTAATGAAAAAAGAAAGAAACACCGATTTCGTCAATAAAATAAGGGCTGTTTTGCCTGGTGCAAAAAAAATTCCCTGTTCATTTCCCAAACTTCCCTATTTTTTGCCGCCTTGTACATCACTAATTCTAAAGGTTAACCTATGAAAGGTGTACTACAGAATTTATTAAAGTCAGTATGTTTAGAGCTAATTTTCTATATTTGAAGTGATGATTAGCTTTCTCCTTCTCGAGCTTCTTGCTTGAATTATCCATCTATCCTGAGACATCAATGAACGGAATAAACTGCATATGCTACCGTCTGAAAAGTTCTCTCTCTCTCTCTCTCTCTCTCTCTCTCTCTCTCTCTCTCTCTGTCTCTT
>JAGDQP010010641.1:37104-55215 GCA_022664845.1 Lepisma saccharinum
CTCTCTCTCTCTGTCTCTTGTCTGCAAATTGTAGAAACCGAATCCTGACTTATCGGGGATGCAAACGGGATTTAAACAGATTAATGTTGTTTATGTCTTTTCTAAAAAAAAACTAGTTTAACTCCAAAGAAACGACCGAGTAACCATTTGCCACTTTTGATGTAAAAGCCTTCATTATTGCCTCTATACGTCATTGTAATTATGGTGAGACTTCTAAGAACATTTCTCTACGTCATATTGAATTTGATTTAGGGTTGCCGTACCAATGATTTGACCAAATAAGGAAAATTGCAAGTATAAGCAAGAAGTAGGGTTTCTGTAATAGAATACAGTTATTTTTCTACGAAAAAAGCCAGAGAACGTAGAATAAATAAAAAAGCAGCTCGCCTTTGTTCTATTTAACACGACAATAGACAAATACTTTGCTCAAGATATAGTTGCACCAGTAGCTGACCAGTTGTAGTAGCCAATTATGAAGTACGATTGTTCCAGTGTATAGATCATTAATTAAATTTGATGTAGCTTGCTTCTAGAACAACGAGGAAATAAAAAATATATTGTTTTACTTCATCCTTAAGTAAATAGTGTACGGATATTGTATATTATTGTAACTTAGTCCTCTCATCCGCTTTATTCCTATGCGCTTTGTTTCGTTCCATATCCACTTTACACAGTTTACATGATATTGGGAGAACATTGCATTAGCTGACTGCACAACGTTTGAAGACTACACTATTAAATGTTACGGAAAGTAAAAAGGTACTTTGTTTATTACTGTATTCAATATTAACTCTATTAAAGTTTGTTGGTCTACCACTGGTACCTGGTCCATTACTAGTACGCTCACCCTACTTGTGTATATATTAAATACTGATAATATAAATACCTTGTAACTCATCAATGTCAAGAAAAATTCTAAAGAACACTAGTTAGTCTAAATCTTAACCTTACAGTAGCTAGTAAGTATAATGATATGAAATATCTATGTAAAGGCGAAATGATTCGAAAGTTTCAGAAAGAACATTTTGCACCCTTGTATTAATCAGGTAAGCTTTAAGTTAACTTCTATAACGGATATTGTTGCACCGGTGACAGATTAATCTTTTCGAAATACTATGTTTTATTAAATTCAGAACGCCCTGTCGTCAATATGGGAAATAACATACGAATCGTGTCATCGTTTTGCCCCGAGAATACATTTTTTTTTTCTCGACGTTACTTTCTTGTATAAATTATTAGGTATGCCTAAGGGACAAAAGTGAACAGAGCTTTTCTCTCATGTACAAGGGTGCTACTGAGATATATTGCATTCCTAATGTAAATAGAATGTTTTTGTACATTTTTTAACGTAAGAACATTTAACTGTACTAAACCTAAACAACAAATGCATTAGATGTGATAAGTAATTAATATTGGTTATGAAAAGGCAAAAAATAAAAATCGTTTTTAAAACTTTTTTTTTTTTTTGCCTCGTGGAAATAAACCAATTTTTCCTTCTTTTTTTTCGAAAATTTCCGTTTTTTCCCCGGCCTTGAAAAAACTGTATCTCATACAAATTAACAAAGTTTCTTTTTTTTTATTATTGCAAACCGTAGAGCCAGTGGTCGAAGTGAGGCGGTATGCATCGGTATGACACACCGCCTCTGATTTTTGCGAGCTAAACGCATACCGTTACTGAATTACATACTATACGTGTTCTTATATCAATTTCTGATTTGTCTAAGCAAATATTATTAAAACATACCGTCTCTGTTTCTTTCCCACTTCGCACCATAACCACACAACATTAATGCATCTTGATCTAGAATAACCACAGGAATAACGAAACTTTGAGGGCAGTCTATACTCTGTACGGCCGTGTTCCATCAGCGCATGCGTGTCTGACTGTAGCAGCGTTGCCAGATGATCGGTAGTGGATTTCTCTATTCAACAACCAGATATTACTCTTTTTTAGAAAAGAAATTCCCTATGCCTCAATTAAATACTTCCTCTCTTCCTCTTTTACTACTACTACACCTATTATTATTAGTACTACTATAACTAGTACTACTAGTAGAACTTATTTATGTGGGAAACGGGGTTAGTTGTCTAGCAACTTGTGTGTTTCAATAGCACCTCACTTATTCGTTTTCTTTTACGGAGGAAAGCCAGTACATTTACGTGCAGTAGATCAATAAGTGCTTGGTCATCAATACCCCTTCCCCACAAACGCCCAACTCTTTCGGTGATGAATAACACCGTTACTACCACTACTACAACTAGGAATTCGGAGAGGTGCTAAAATATTTTTGCTCACCCTTGACACATGCGACAGGCGTTGTCTACAAGGAAAAGTACACCCTTGGGATTTACCAATGCTGGATCCTTCTGTCCAAGTGCCTATTACACAGGGGTGTACCGAGAATCTTTTTTGTGGGTGTCTGAAAATCAAAGACACTTCAAAAGTTCGAGTCGATACAAGTGACGAATGCATATGAACTGATATTCTTAGAGGAATATTATTCTACGTGAGAAGATTGTGTAATTCTTTTTTTTAACATTTACACGCATCATGAATTTTAATTTAATTTTCACTCCCTTTAGGCAGCTTTGGTTCACGCAGATTTACACGCAGCTGAAGAGCAATCAAATAGAATATTCAAAATACGGTTTAGTAATTTTGAATTACATATCCGAACATG
This sequence comes from Lepisma saccharinum, assembly GCA_022664845.1. Taxonomy (NCBI): domain Eukaryota; kingdom Metazoa; phylum Arthropoda; class Insecta; order Zygentoma; family Lepismatidae; genus Lepisma; species Lepisma saccharinum. The sequence continues at coordinate 39,786 of JAGDQP010010641.1, forward strand.
AAAAATATCGAGATCCAAAGCCTACATTTTTACTTACTTTGGAAGACCACTGCAAAAATACAGCTTATAGACTAATTATTTGATAAGTTATTGACTAAAGGACTCGAAATCAACAAGCGGGCATTAAATTCTTCGGTTGCAGGGAAAGTCCCGGAATTTTCCCCCGCAAACAGAACATTGGTATCCATATAAGATTAATAAAATATAGGTATCAATAGATAAATATAAATAAAATATCAATCTTCAATGTTAATTTTGCATGAGCATTTACAACATTAAATTCATGTTTCTTGCTGTCAGATTCGTTACTTCCAGCACATCATCTGCATTAACGTGAATGTCTCTGTAAGCTGACATCAACACTGTTCTAAATCAAACACACAGTTAGACAAAACGCACACACCACTGAATATAGCAAATGTCTTGACCAGCTGCCTTCATCCGAGATGAAATAAAAACTGATCTGAAGAAAACTACATTTAACCTCAAAACTTCCTTGAGAATTATTTTTGCAAAAGATGTGCCGCTATTTTTAACCCTTGAGCAATGACTTCGCTGTTTGTTCCACAACAAATGTTGCATAGAGTGAAATGTAATATAGCTTTTCGGAAACCTTTCTCAATTGGCAGTCAGTTGTAAATAGACACAAAGCAATAAACCGCGACTTTCGCCTGGATTCTAAATGGCCTTCGTACTTTTTTGGCATCTTTATCCCGTTTGGCTTCATATGTCCTTTCCATTCCTGCACATTGCATGTCTTTTTTATGCATTTTCTCCCTTCCCCTCTGCATCGCTAAATCAAAGTATTCTAGGTTTGAAAAACGCAAGATATTGCAATGAAATATACTGTAACAAATTGTAGAAAAGGACAGATGTTTTTTTTACCTTATAACTTTATGACGTTACAGAAACACAACCCTATTGTGTAGACATTGGATATCAAATTGCGTTACAGGGAAAACTGGAATGTTTCTCTTCTTCAAAGTATATGATCAATTGTCCCAGAAGCTAAAATTTATCTTCAGACCAAAAAGTTTAAAATACTCGAATATCGTCGAACAAGATTTTGTGTCAATTTCCTAACATTTATGAAGCCTGGAAATTGCTAGTCTCGGTGTTTTTTTACATATTTGTGATTTGATTTAATTTGATTTTTATTGCGTTGTAGAGACCACATATAAGTGCTATTGGGCATAGGGCATAGTATAGTAGTATAGAACATGTGGGACTATATCAGAAATCCCACTGGTTAGATCGCCTACTTCTGAAAATGGTCAGAACGACCACCGATCAGAATATCCAAACATAAAACAATTAAGAGCGTCCAACGCTGAAAACGTAATATCGGCTACTCTTAAAAAAACGGGCAGAACGCCCACTCTTAAAACGGGTAGAACGCCCATTTTTAAAAACGGTCAGAACGTCCATCAAAATGGTCCGAACGCCTACCCTTGAAAACAGTCAGAACGCCCACTTTAAAAAGGGTCAGAACGCCCACCAAAATGATCAGGATCCCCACGGGTTAGAAAATAGAAGCCCTGGAATGGTACACAGTTAATACTTTAATTTTTTGCTGTTTGATACTTTATTGAACAAACATAATGAAAAAAAAACTTGAGAAAACGTTAATAAAGTCTGCCAGTCAAAACGCCCACTCTTAAACAAGTGAGTCGGAGTCCAGTCGGGGGCTGTGCACATAAGTTACCACCAGGCTGCATCAGCGAGTATACTATTTATATGATAATGTTGCGTTTGCGTGTTTTTCTTTTCCTAAGTATAATTATTTGCTATTATGTTCTTATATTATGTGCACTCCTAATAATAGCTTGGCATGTATATTTATGTTTGAGTCGAAGGAAAGTATACCGACCTTAACCCCGCCGTAGTAAATAAGGCGAAATAAATGAAAATACCTTTACAACAAACACTAGTAAACGATTCTAAAAATTTTGCTATCTGAACAATCATGGACACGGCACTGAAATTTCATTCTAAAAACGGTAAAATTATTGTGTACATTTCAAAAAGACCCTACTATTAAATTTGTATTTCTCAATAAGTGTAATATATCGCCTTAAAAAAACGCATCAGAAGCGAAATCTATATCATAGTAGAAAAGGGAAATTGAAAACACGTCACATATAAGCAATACGAACGAAATAAAATATTCGTTGAAATATAGTTTAAAATTCAAGCTATTTTCAACGTGCAAATGAAAACATGATAAGTGTAGTTAATTTCATTCTATTAGCTTTTAAGTACACATTTTATTTAATTAACTTAGAAAGGCACATATGAAGCGTAATTTAAGGAACCATTATCGTATTCAGCAGTTTTCTGTCCACTGCTGGATAAAGGCATCCCCCTTTACTTACCACATTTCTCGGTCAGCTGCAATCGTCACCAATGTAGCTCCTTAAAGACATTTAATTTCATCTACCCATCTTGCATTTGTACGACGTCTCCGTCGTTTTTGTTTTTTTTTCCTGTGGGAATCCAATGTAATACATTAGTCACCCATAGTTGTTTCAATCATGCATCTCATCAAAACTCTTTGTGTAAGTCTTTATCATTGAGTCATTTGCGCATTCAATGTCCAAGTTTCCCAGCCGTACATCATCACATGTAAGAGACATTAATTATAGTTTTTATTACATATTTATATATTATATATTACATATATTATATATTTACTCTTGAGACACTTTGATAGTTTTCTTTTGAAAATTAAATATGATCTTTCAAGTGACCTTCACGCCATTTTCCATTTATATTTCTTTCATCCGTCAACTTAGCATAGGTACGTTGATTTGAGCTGATCTGGGTAAACATACTCATTAACTATACCTATTGTCTCTCCGTGAATCAATATTTCCTTCTTTGTAGCATGTTGATTGTACATTACTTTTGTTTTACTTAAATTCATTTTAAGACTTATTTTTGAATTTCGGTGGGCGTTCTGGCCATTTTCAGAAGTGGGCGATCTGACCAGTTAGCGTTCTGACCGATTATGCATTTGTGCGTTCTGACCATTTTGGTGAACGTTGTTGCCATTTTTACGAGTGGGTGTTCTGAACGCCCTGATCATTTCTGCATTTGCGTTTTTTTTTTTCGTTTTGGTGGGCGATCTGACCGTTTCTGTGGGCGTTCTGACATAGACCCGAACATGTCAGTTATGCAAATATTATACGATGATTATAACATTAAACGTTAAACAGAAGGCAGTATCAGTTACAATAATGCATACGGTAATACAAAAAATATGATATGGTAACGAATTTTATATATTTTAGCACATTAGAGCCAATATGCATTACTTATAATTTTCGTCAGCCACCCAAGAGCTTCCCGAATACTCTTCTGCAAGAAAATCTGTTTGTTTTGTCCCTCATTAACCCACTTAATTTACTTCACAATAGCCAAACTTATGAAGAAATCTCCTGTGATATAAGCAATCCTTTAAACAGCTGTTGTTAGCGCTTTCGTCAAGATGAAACATGCCATATCCCGCATTCAACGTAAATATGAAGCAGATAGCACACCTATAAGCCCCTGGTCAAAATCCAACAAACCTTTTCTCAGCGTTCTAACGATATTAATTTCGCGTGTTTCTTGGGTTTTCGTCCCACTTTGCGCCAGTTGGTGACACAACAATATAATCGCTCATGGTGGTCGGTGATCCAATAACTGTGCTGTCTCATCGTATGGTTGATAAACATGACTCTCCACAATCTCAATATCCATTATCATGGACAAGTTATAGCTAGTGAACGAGAGCTCTTTCTTGGCTAGTAAGTCCTCCTGTGAGTCCCCTGTTTCCCGTGAGCCCCTAAATAATGATGAAGTAAGATATTACGTCCAATATTGGCAGTCGGCGCTCACGATTGTTTTCGCAAAAGGACCTTAATCAAGTTCACTTGATCCGGGCCCCAGTTTGCCTTACGCCGCCCCTGCCAGAAAGCAACAACAAACAGTCTGTCACCCGTTTGTACTATATATACTCTACTTTAAATATTTCGAACAATTATCAATTATGTAATGAGCAGTTGAACAATATATGTCTTAAGACTTACTCCGCAAGCAGTATACACACGTGAAATATGAAACTTTTTTGGGGGGGAGGGGGGTAAGAAATCAAAATCACGTCAGTGTAATGAAATCTACGTTGCTACTACATGATAATTTTGACTGTTTATTGACGTAATTTTTCAATGTCTTATCTTCTAGATTTTGGTGACTCACTGTCATTATATCTCGTTTTCGATAGTGATTGTGTGATTCTAGCCAATGTAGTTGCAGTAAAACAGTGAACTTGTCGGACTGAACTGTTTTATGTATGTACCGTTGCTTCTTAAAATGCTGTTGAAGCAAAAGCACCAGGATCGAACGATTGCTGTTGGAGACATAGGTTCATTTATATGTATATTTGAAAAAAAAATATATCTAGAGGAAGAACCTGCCACTGGAGAGATGTACACACGTCGTTTGGTGTGTAACATTTAACCATCATTTCGACGTCTTTTGCATAAATTTTCGACCTAAATATGACGTCATTTTCACTTGAGTATGCTGCTTGGATCATGGTTTTGAATAGCATGTATAATATTCAGAGTAGCATAAAATAAGTTGCCGAACCTTGTGATGTACAGGCCAGCGAAACAAGTAAATTTCGAAAAAAAAGGGAAAATGTGGCTTTTTCCCGAGCAAAAAAAATTTTTTTTTACTTTATTAACAAAATCTGGTTTTACCTGTAATCATACGAATATTCATTACTTTCACATCTTATGTATTTGTTGTTTAGGTTTAACAAAATTAAAGGTTCTCAAGTTAAAAAATGTTACATTAGAAATACAATATATCTCATTAGCGCCCTTCTACAAGACAGAGAAGTTCCATTCCTCTTAGCCATCTTTGGCTCATCAGACTCGGGAAACTTAATTAATGCTTCAAAATTTTGTAAGATGCAGTCCGAATAATGATGTTCTTTTAATTATTGATCAACAAATGTCGTCAGGGTCGGCGTAAAATTAAAAATTCCTTTTTCTAAAGTAGAGTGAAAAATGTGGAAATACTGTGTTCTCTAAAAGTGATATACTATTTCCGCGTTAATTTTTTTCCGGAGTTTTACATCACTATGTGACGGTGACGCACGACCCCTCACATGTGTGTTATGGACAGGGAAGAAGCTCACCTGATTTTGTGCATTTTATGTTGAAAGATTTGTGTGCGTATGCAAGCGAGGATGAAAATGCGGCCACTGGAAATGATGCGTCAGCGTGGTACTGTGGACATGTGAATCCAGCCGGCAGACTTAGCAACGATGTTTCAGTCGAACAGTAGATGACATAAGTGACATGGTTGACGGTGCAGTGGGGAAAACGTAGCAGTGAATTATTCTCCCACACAGCAGTAATTCCAGTGTTAGATGGACAGAAATTCATGGAAGTGGATTATTAGTTTACCCAGTGGATGAAAATATAAAAAGGGAGGCGTGTTAAACTGTGAAATACATAGAGAAAGGAAAGTATTTTTACAGCTCCATGCTTATGGACGATAGACGCCGCTGTCAAGGTAATGTCTGTTTCTCTTTTTTCTTATCCATCCTGGATGTCTGTGAAGATAATTGGCACCGTGAAAAATTATTTGGAAATATTTATTTAATATTCTTGTGCACAGAACTGTATACAAGATTATATTAATACGCAATTATCGTATCCGAACCGTGACGAGTGGAGCCCGGAATTGTTTAATCCGGTCGGTCACGTGATATGCAAGCGTTGTTTGAACGGTGTGTTATTGTTTTAGACGACGTTTACCGCGTATTTATTTCACCCGGTCTTATTGTGTAATAGCTAGGTTGACACAAAGTGGGCCTAAACTAAACTAATCTAATCTGAACCAAAATAAGATGATATTGAGTATATGAATAGAAATAAAGAAAACAAAGAAAGGATCCTATGTTTGATACGTTGTAAGCTGTACAGAAAGGTACTAATGTGTGTCGTTGTATTTTATAAGGACGTCAAATAATAAAGGCACACACGTTCATGGAAATTAATACTTGTCAGGTAGCCCTACTAGTACTTACATCGCTTGCGGGAATAAGTAATGTCCGTGCATTGATCAGTAACTAGTCTGGTAGGATTTTTAAATCTGCTACCCCAACAAGAAAATAATAAAGAAGGTATTAGTGTCTAATCACGGAAAAGTACAGCACTGTTATTTTTCATTTTACTATAAATACATGCTTTCATAGTTCGGAAACATCTGCGAATGTTCCGGGCCGGAATTATATTTGTGTATTGGTAAAATTCAACGGCCATATGAATTGCGATGGCATATGGAATATGTTTATTAAGTACAATCGGGAGCAGTAAATATTAGTATTATTCGCTAGAAAAAAAAATCTTTAAGTGATCAGGTTCCGTTCAAGTTATGGTTAATGTTAAATCAGATCAAACAAGGCTAAGGCAGGTTCGAGTAACGCTGTGAAAGAAAAAAAATGTGTAAGAATGAACATTTCTATATGTGTGAGTTAGAAATTAGTTCGCGCCTGGTTATAGTAAACAATATTAAGGTTGATGGGCCCATGTAAAATTATATGTTAAAGATAATCCAAGGCAAGCCTCCAAGGAAAAGTTAGGTTGACTGGATTATGTAACACCAATGTTATATCGTGGACGTATATAGTCGTTGTTGCACATAAAGCTAGCAGAAGCGTTGTAAAGAAAAAAAATAGAAAACAGATAGATTGTTTGTAACGTTCTGAGCTCAGCGACGAAAAAGGGTACCCCGGTATTTTCTTAGATTAACGTGGTTTCTGATTTGTTAAATATATATTTTATTATCCAATCTCGTATAGTACGGAATTCAATTTTTCTTGTTGTATCAGTACCGTAAAGCGTGGAGAAGGGTTTACTGGATTTGAGATACAGTCAATGGTTAATAATTTTGTGTAAATCTACTGACAGGGGACTGTGATCAGAGAAGTGCATGATATTAGATTCCGTACAATATATATGACTAACCTTTAATATATATACGAAAGTTTGTTGAAAAACATCGTCAGTTATATTGTCAATAAATCCTATAAGAATAGTTTAAAGTGTTATTATCCTGCAATATACTCCAGTATATGTTCGTTTGAAGCCAACGAATCAGTTTTGAACAATTCTGAAATTCGAGATTTTGATCGAACCAAGTAGTAATAGAAGTTATAAAAAAGTTCACCCTCAAATTTTTACATTCTGGTTTTGGGCGAGTTATAGTGTGTGAAGCTCATCTTGAGGTGTTTGATCACGTCTGAAGTCATTTTTGAGACTTTCCCGCCATTTTTACCTATTTATCAAAGTTGCGGTTCTGGTTTAATATTAGTGTTTTTGAGGAAGCACAGGAGGAACATTATCGGTTACACCTTCTCTAACCTTCTGTACTCTTGAACACCTGACAATTTGTTACAATTGCCGGAAGTTCAGTTGCAGGTGTTAGGTTTTGTTCCCACCCTAGCCTGTGACTCTACGTGCCTTTTATTCTCACTGCGCTATATGCATGTATAGAAGTGAGACGTTAACACCACATATCAGTCTAGTTTTCTCCCGCGGTGGTGATCTGCTTACGGGTTGGTCACATTATTTGGGGCCGAAACCCAAGTAGGTCACAACTAGTTTAACTCGTGTTTCTCTAACATCCAGTTTTTGGAATCCGTGTAAAGCTGCATCCTTTTTTTCTCTCTCTCTCCATATAAAAACCAGTAAGTGGTGTGAGTGTAGTTTCAGGAAAGAGCGAGTATTACAGTTGGGGTAGGTAAAGTTAAGTGTATCTCAGTGAGTGTGGAACATGCCATCAGTGTTGTGCGAGTGAACAGCGAAAGTTAGTGCAGTTTCCTCATTGCACTCCCAGTAACGAGTGAACTGAGTGAGTGTTAAATATAACTAAGAAGCTTGCAGTAGAAGGTTTCGTCACTCAGCAAAAGCTGACTTAACAGTGCTTGTGTGACTGCGTGACGTAAAGAGCCAGGGATCTACGTGCGAGTTGTGCTGATGGTACTGCAGCGAATGTGTGTGATTGTTTGAGTGAATATACCATAAGTGAGTGAATTTATGTTGTAAACTACTTCCGGTACAAGATTGTATGTTGTGTGTGACGTGAGGGTTCATCGTGAGATTTGGAGTGTCGAGAATTGTACCGGTGAGAAGACATGGTGTGAGTGATAGTCCGAGAACATAGTGTAAGTGTTCTTACGATGGCATGGTGTGTGTGCTAGTCTGAAGACATGGTGTAGAGCAAGTCCGAGAACATGGTGTAGAGCAAGTCCGAGGACATGGTGTGACTGAATCTGTGTGCACGCATGGTGCGTTACTACAATGTGGGAGCGACTGTGAGAGTATTGTGTTAGAGTGTTAATAGTTCCCAGTTATTAGTGCAATTTGGTTTGTGCGTCTGTGTGTGAATAAGATATTACTACAAGTGTGTGTGTGCTTGTGTATAGTTGTAGCAAATGTAAGACAATTGTGACTATGTTGTGTTGGATATCTGTAAAGTATGAGTAGCTCTGTGCAGTAAGATTAGATAAATCCCAGTGAAGTGTGTTTGTTTGTGGATAGCTAAGGGGCCACTTAATTGAGACGGACATTCATTGGTAAGGGTACCCTAGTGGTACGTTGGTTGTAAAGCAGGCGAATCAGTGTGTGTGAGAGTGACGTGTGTTATACCAGTGCCGGTGTTTTAGTCCTCAGTTAGTGAATATGTCTTGTGGAGTGTAACTAACAGGGAAGGTTAGTGACCAATTGAGTCGTCATGCTCAGTAGTAGGGACGCATGTGCGCCCAGATTAAGCTGGCTTAGTGGAGAGCGAACTACTTAGTGGTACAGTAATTGCCAAGAAGGCGGAAGCGTGCGTGTGTGCATGAAGCTGAAGAAGGAGACTTCGAATCACCGATCCGATGGAGGTCACCCGTTTGGAAAGTGAGGCTGAGGCGAATGTGGCGTGGTAAGTACACTGCATCTACTGTTACTTCTTGTACTTCAACAGATGTTAATTCCAGTGCCGATACAAACATGGGTTCCATTTCAGATCCATATTCAGGTTCTCTTGCAGATGCCAACCAGATGTTGCTTTGTCCTACAGATTCCAGACAGATGATGCTTCGCTCACAGAGACAAGGCAACCTCTGTAAACCAGATGAGGATAATGAAAAACATTTTCTTTCAGCACATGAGTCAGAGTTTGAGCTTGTCAGTGATGGTAATATGGTGCTGATGCATTGTTGCAGGATGGTGCTGGCGCACTGCAGATTGTTGTTCTTTCCCCCACCCCGTGTACAAATATTCCTCTGAAAACTCTCAATCAGTAAACCTTGAGCAAAATCCTGGAAGGGTTTCCCAAACTTCCCCCAAATCCTACACAGATGCTTTCAAAAGCCCTGTAACAACAAACCCTGATCCATTAGTAAATTACCGTTCCTCTCTGGAAACCGAACCTAACTCTGCATCACAGAAAACCGAAAGATACACACCTATCCATACCACAAATCTTAAAACCTATATTCAGAAGTGCTACGGCAACATCTCTTGTATTGTCGTACAGGGAGGATACCGTTTCACCGCATTTGATGAGCACACGTATACTGTTATTCTCCAAATGTTGCAGAGCGCTGAGCATGTTACATAGCGCACGTATACTGTTATTCTTCAAATGTTACATAGCACTGAGTATTACTACCAATCACTTAAATTCGATAAACTGATAAAACAGGTAATCCGTGGTTTACCTCATGAGCTAACTTATAATGAAATTGAGACTTTCCTTAAAGCAGAGTTAACAAGATATAACTGTCAGTCAACTAACTAGAAGAGATAATGCAGGGAATAAGGTGAAAATGCTTCTGTTCCTGGATAGACTCCCCTCTGCTGAATGCAAGGAGACACTAGACAGGGTTAGATTTATTTACCGAATTAAGGTACAGTATGAGGAATACGTCTACTAAGAAGCATTCTCTCAATGTCACAATTGTCAACGTGGGGGGGACTCAAGTGAGCTCTAAATGTCACATGAAATCGCGTTGTGTCAAGTGTGCCTCTTTTCACGCAATTACGGATTGTAGGAAGACCAAGGACACAACTCTTAAGTGTTGTAACTGTTGGACGGTAGGAAAAGTTCTACCTACAGACAAATTCTTGACCCTCGAGACAAAGCCCGTAAGACCAACGGTGATATAAGTCACCCTGAGAGACGTCTCAGACAAAAACCTTCTAACCATCCTCCGCCTTCTCGGCAATCCTTTATTCCAAATCCACTACCCAGACAGCGAATGGTCCCGACTCCGCTCCCTCGAAAATCGTAGATACCGACTTCTTCTGCCAGCCACTCCATAGACCTGATCACCTTCACATCCTACACAGAAACCTGATCCTTCCTTCCTTAAACCTGTACCTTCCACCACACTTCCTTCTTCCCTGAAAAGACGGAAGTGCGCCGCTGAAATGCCACCTTCTCAGACACAGAAGACGAACTACGAGGTCGTGAACTTGAAGAAGCTTACGAACGTAGCGTAAGATGTATAGGAGGAGCATCCAAACCTGTTCAGGATAATCAGATAAACAATAATAATGATCAAACTCAAACTAAACTTCCCAGTGTAACTTCCACCAAGTAATAGCTTCAACCCCTGATGTTTATGCTAATGTCAGTAAAATATCCGTTGTATTGCAGGAACTAAATAATAGTAAATTTGATTCGAGAGATAATACCAGAGTTTTACATAAATTTCTACTTCTATTTAAGCAAATCAAACTCCCAGTTTTCATTAATCTGATGGAATTCCTAGTTAATCAAATGCTTTCTTATGGGGCATAACAATAATACAAATCTTAACCTCAAGACGCTTGTCTGGAACTGTGATGCTATATCGGCAAAAATCGCGGAGCTTTTACATCATGTTCATATCGCAAAATAGATATCGCTCTAATTGCTTAAACTAAACTTACTCCAGACGAAAAACTGTACAAACACGGCTATGTTTGCCATCGAAATGATAGGACAGGTGTGGGAAGTTGCCTGAGCACTCTAATGCTTGTTAGATCTGACATTAATCACCAGTTGGTCCCTCTTCCAACCTTTTAGCCGATAGATGCTACTGCAGTTAAGATATTTGTTGACCTAAAACCACTGATAATTGTTAGACCATATCAGTCTCCTTCGAAGGGGATTGTCGCCGCTGACCCTGATGCTTTAGCTAGGCTAGGTAATAACCCATGTCACCAGTTGGTTAGAGTCGCGGCAAATGTTACAGAGAAATTTAACAAAAATCGTTCAACCAGGGCACTGTTCTTGGATATCGAGAAGGCGCTCGACAGAGTATGTAATTCTGGGCTCATGCATAAACTTACTGGGCTCTTACTTAACAGCTATCTGACAAACATGTCCTTCTTTGTTCAAGTAGAAGACAAAAATCCTCTACCAGGCCAATCAAAGCAGGTGTGCTTCAGGGATCAATCCTAGCCCCGTACCTATTTTCGATATTTGTGAAAGATATACGAAGCATCGGGATACAAACTTAGCCCTGTGTGCCGATGCCAGGGTCGTCTACTCCGCCTTCAGAAAACCTCAACAATCCATGATACACATACAACGTCACATGGAACTTCTCCAGGATTGGTTCACTGAGTGGAAAATTAAAGTCAATGTTACCAAGTGCGAAGCAATCTTACTGTACCGTAAAACATACCGTATCCACCCGTTAACATCCAATTAAATAACATTAACATCCCATTTAAACAGGAAGTAAGATATTTTGATGTATTCCTTGACAAAAAACTTCTATGTGCCAGACACATCGAATTCAACTAGGTAAAGCAAGCGGTAGGTTTGCTCAGCTGAAGTCTCCTTGTCTCAGAACGGTTACACGTCCAGCTCAAGGTCACTCTATATGAAACGCTCATAACACCTTCACTAACCAATTATGCGCCTCCGTGGGCCTTCGCTGCAAAAACCCACCTGAAAAAACTACAGATATTTCAAAATCGAGTCTTAAAATTAATCACAAAGTGCCACGATACACTGGAATAACGGACCTTCAAAGTAGACTAAACATTGAAATCATTCTCAACGACATAGAGGACCTAACAATGACCTTTTATGAGAATGTGAGCACAGTAGACAACGAATTCATCACAGGCCTTGGCTCGTATCAAGTCCTAAATCATTACAAACACAGGCGCCCTTTACATGCTCTGTTCCCTAATGCACCTAAACAGTAATCAAATAACAATGTATGTTCAACATCCTTCAATTCAAAAATAAACATAAATGGTGAAACTAATTAAACCTAAATAATCAATATAACTTTCTGAATTGTAAAATCTAAACTCATTTCAATCTGCATTAAAATCCAATCAAAACCATCCAAAAAAGTAACTAAGAGCATAACTAAGTCAGTCCTCTAGCTACTTATATTAAATTTTCCATTGTGATAAGAAATAAAGTCTATACCTATACTTAAACATGTTATTTTTATATTTAAAAAAGTGTTGAATGAATTGTGCGTGTATAACCATATGTATATTAGAATGAACGAGTGTGCGTAATTCTTAATGCAAGAGTGTGTTTAAAAAAAAAGTGGGGGACATGACGAACAACTGGAAAGTTATTTTGTAATACAAGTGGCAGCATCTCATTAACATCATAGCCATTACAGTTTCTTTTCAGGTACACCCTCAGACGATGAACCCTGCAATTTACGCATGTGTTCTGTATGGTTGTGTGTGCGTTTGCACAATACAAACACTTGTTAACAGGATGCGATACCAGAATAGAATTAATACAGACTTTTACCTGGGTTTCTCCACCCTTCTTGCATGTGTGGTTTACCAGGTAAACTATCAGTAGTTTGAATCGATACAGGAATTTTTACAGAACATTCAGAAATGCATGTTCTGGTTGTTGCCCTCTTGAAGAAAATGTTTCTCGCGTTTCTCTATCTTCTTGTTTCATCCTTTTTCCTCTCTTTTACTTATTCCGATTCGCGGTAAATGTCTCCGAAAGACACAAATCGTAGCATCCACACCCGCGACAGATGCTTTAGTTGCATGTAGCATGTTCATGCGGAGATTGCAAGTAGAAGTTGGAGAGCGGTCACTCCTCAGGGCGAGACTTTCCGGGGGCCCTGACAGTCAAAACGTTTCTTTCTTACTTTCTTGCAAAAGTCCTGCAAAAACTATTCAGAAAGCATTGTATTTAAATATAAAATTTATTTTCTCCGATTGCAAAGTAATAACTTACAAAATATGTTATTTAGAAGCTTACAAATACTACTACTACTTCGCTCTGAAACTGCTCATAGTTCCAACGTGCTTATAATATTTATAAGACGGTACGGTATTTACTTTTATAAAATAAGCCTACATTTCTATCAGAAACTAGGATTTAAAGTATTTAACTTTATTTTTATTTTTCCGGCGTACAATTTTCCCGGTTTCTTGCCTCATGATGTTCGGGAAGCTCAACACAATTTTGGTTGCTATCCTGCTATGTGGTGGCCTTCGCGATCTGACGCCGCCTATTGGAGAGTTGATCATACAGATAAATCTCCCGTCCTGAATTTCTAGATCCAGTGCCTAACATTCACAGCATTATTCCCAAAGGCGACTTGAAGCGGTTGCGGAAAAACTCACCCCGAAGTAATAAAACAGAGAACCCCAAAGGAGCTATTTCCAGGCCTCCATTTGTCTTCACTAATACTCGAGCTATGAGCACTGTTCAAAAAGTTTTCTAAAATGTAGTGCCCAATGCGGCCACCTGAAGAATGTTTTGTTGCCATGTATAATCACCAAATGTAAAAATAATGAAATCGCATTGACCAAGGTGGGCAGGCCATGTAACTCGCATGGAAGAAAACGAAGATTATATTCTATCCTGGTTGGAAGGCCGGCTAGAATGAGACAATTGGGAAGACCGAGACGGCGTTGCGAGGACAATATTAGAAGAGATCTTCGAGAATTACATGTTCGTGATGAAAGCTTGCTTGATATTGCCAAGGATATAGTCCAATGGCGAACGTTTGTTACTGCGAAGATGAAATTGCGACTTCAATAAGCCATAGAATTAGCTAGTTAGATGATATCATATTATGATTTATTGACGTTAAAAATAAATCACATGCAAGTTACACAATGAAGCACCTTCACATTGAACTTAGCCTAGAACAAAGATGAATTAACCATTCAAATAAAATAACTAAACAGTCCTTCCTTAGGTGAAACACTAATTTTATTGCACTCACGCAGCTGCAGCAGCGTAGTCTGGATAAGCTGCAATACGTACGTCGGCGTGTTGAAAGTGTATAAAGAATAATGCACTCGCGGCGCCAAGATGAAATACAAAACGGTGTTGTTCGACAGATCTTTCTTGATACCGGTAAATTTGAGAAACTTGAGAAAAGAACTGGTGGCCAAAATTAGTCACCAGGTGTGACTTCAGATAGCCAAATTTAATGACTGGTAGTTATGGCACGCCAATTTTGCATACGTTTTAAACATTTTCTAGGAGTGCACAAAGTGCCAGCCTTCATCACGGTCATACTCCCAAAATTGATCGCTTTTCCGGAGCACGAGGCACTTCTTTCCGCATCAGTGGACACGTCCTCGCATGCGCCGTCAAAGGTGCAACAACTTTCCTGGTTACCTTGTATTAAGTTGTGTTTCATGTTAGTGTGGCAAGTAATTCTTCGAAGCTTCATGCTATTTAAATAAATTCCATTTATGGTAATTTGTCCGAACTTAGTCTGCAAATATTATGGTAACCCTAGAAATATCCATCCAGGTATCGGAATGGTAACTCACCCTACTAGTAGATATCTGGTGTAGTAAAAAGTAATCCATTATTTTGCCAATAGATGGCTTCAGTGATCTGTATCTCGCGTTGTATAAGTCCGATCGGGTTCAACGAGATGGCGTTCAAACGATGAGATTGCGTACTACAAACACTGTTCAGATAGTTGTGATGAGTTGACTCAGTGTTATGTGAGCGCGCGTCAACATGGACACTAGCAAAGAGAAAATACGCTATATTTTACAGTTTTTCTTCGATCAAGGCGAAAACGTAAGCCAGGCGGATGCAAATATGAATAGTGTTTATGGTCCTGATACTGTAACAGCCAATCACGCACAATTTTGGTTTCGTCGAATCCGTTCCGGAAATTTTGACGTCAAAGATGTACCACGCACTGGAAGGCCACGTGTCGAAAATGTCGATAAAATCATGGACATTGTCGCGTCCGACCGTCATGTAAGCACTGTTTCGATTGCCCAAGAGGCACAAAAAACCGTGTGGAACCATTTGCATAAGGCTGGATACAAAAAGAAGCTTGATGTATGGGTGCCACACGAGTTAACGCAAAAAAACCTCATGGACCGAATTTCCATCTGCGAATCGC
>JAGDQP010010642.1:0-26840 GCA_022664845.1 Lepisma saccharinum
TGGCAAAATAATGGATTACTTTTTACTACACCAGATATTATATTATAGATTTCGTTCTCTTTTTTTCTTCTTTTTTTTTACTGCAGATAGGCCTAAGTAATCATATGATCATATTTCTGTAGCAATCTTTAGTTAATGATTTGTTATTTAGAAAGTATACTAAAGGGGTCATATTGAGAGACCGGATCTCAGTGGTAGAGCGTTGGCTTAGCATTTAGGATTTAGGTTTCAATCCCCGCCGCCGACCACCCTGATTGAGGTTTTTCCGGGGGTTTACTCTAGTCACGCCAGGCAAATGCCGGGATGGTACCTTCAACTTAGGCCCTAACCGACTCCTTCCCGCATCCTTTCTCCTCCCCAGTCCTGGCCTGAGCCTTAGATACCTAAAGACATAAATAAAAAAATCAACTAAAGGAGCTATCTTTGCACAGACTGTGCAAAGACGGCTTATTTTGCACACATTAGAATTCGGTTTAATTCTGCCATGAATATACGTGATAACTAAAACGTTATTGTCGCGCTGTATCCGCGTAGTATCTTTGTGAATATACTACTTTCTAAAAGCAGCGGCAGATTCTTCCAATCAAATTTAACCTCCCATTTAGTTCCAGCCTCAAGCTTCCCTTTCAGTCTTAAAGTACGTACTTTATTCCGTAACTCTCTCCGTGAGTTACGGAACTATATCTTTATCCTCTTCCTCTTTTCCATTCAACATCCAATACTCTAACTAGTTTCATTTCTTCATTATCATCTCGAACATTCCTCCTCTCCCCTGTTCATCATTTCCTCATTATCTAGCTTTGGAGCACAGCTAACATTTTTATCCTTCACAGATCCACATTTCGAAATCTTCCATTTTTTTTCAAAACTCCCTTGCAGAAAACGATCTTGCTACATGAAAGCTTAGAAAGACCTAATCAAAAAGATTTACTCTATGTTTATTTCAACTGTTTGTTTATGGATCCACGGGAAAACATTTTCTTCTTTCTGAGTTTCTTTCACCCAGCCCGCGTGGTCTACTGGTTACGGTCGCTGATTTTGACTCGGCACTAGCGAGGCATACAAGTCCTACTACTGCCATACCAGCTGAACGTTTCCAGGAATTTCGTAAGTTGCACCAGACCAATGACGGTATGGTAGCTACAAAGATCGTGGCTACTAGTTTTCCCTACTCTGAGCCTTTAAGAATTTGAATTTGAATTTTATTTATGGCCTTTAACCATCTAAGGCTCAGACCGGAATAGGGGAGGGAAAAGGATTTGGGAAGGTGTCATCCAGTACCTGTTTTACAGGTGCGATTCAGGCTTTTACCTGGTGTGACAGAAAAAAAAAACCTGAAAAAACCTGTCAGGATGGTCGGCCACTGGGATCGAACCCAGGACCTCCCGAATGATACGCCAACGCCCACTGACCCTTTAAGAGTACTCGCCGAGAAACGTCATCCCTGTCAAATATGAGGGCTTGTGCCGTAGTTGTCAATCTGACAAATAACCGTTGTATATATAAAATGGATTTCTTTTCTCTATTGATTTTTTAACTTTATTTCTATATCGTATTGCTTCCTATACAAAAAAAACACACACACACACACTTTCTTAAATCCTAGAAAGTAGTATCTGTGAACCGAACAAAGACATTCTTATAAATAAAAAATTTTAAATTATAGTGATCTAATTACCAAAAGCCCAGGGATAAGTCGATCGGTGGGAGGTCTCTCAACCAAATTTCGTTGAGATAAAAGTGGTAATGGTCCCCAGCCCTGCCTTCACAAGCCCACCCTGAATTTAATCCCTGCAATCGCCACGATTTTATATCAAGTTAAATGAAAATGCAGATATCTCATTTGTAAGAATATCTTTACTCAGTTCACAGATAAGAACTATTTTCTCAAGTTCAAGAAAGTTTTTCTTTCTTTCTTTACATTGTACAATGTACAATGCATTTTGTATGTTTATTAGTTTCCAATTGGTTAGTAGAACGTAGAAACATAATTTAAGAAGCTGTTGAGCAAAACTTGTGCAATCCATGGCAGAAACCTTTTTCGTGTAAGATGTTTTCAAGATTTCTTTTTCAGACCCTGGAAGATTATCATTATTTTAATTATATTATTTTATTTTCCGGTTCTTACAGCAATGCGTATTCCTTTTTGCTTTTCAACGTTACTATGGATGTGTGTGAGTGGGTTTTATCCGTCTAGTTTTTGTGAAGTTAAAAACTACTGTATTTGGAGTTCTTGATCCATTATTTATTTATTAGTTACTAAAATTACTCATAAAAAACGAAAAAGAGTTGGCGTCGGACAAATTCTGCAGCATCTTTTAACCGATGCTTGTCTTTCAAAACGAGGCCAGTCAGTCAGCTTGTGAACGCATGATGGGATGTGCTGAAAATCCGGTGGAGTCTGAATGACGTCAAACAGCGTTCAGCACATGAGGAAATCATAAGAGGACAGGCGAGATTCCGAGAGTGGTCAAACAATCCAGAGCATCAAACATTTTTGACGCACAAAGTGCCCACGAGTTCTCTTTCCTGATACAGAACATTTAAAAAGACTTTTTTGTTACGTTGTTTCGAACAATTGTCTTTGTTTCCGGTCCATAATTAGAAAATAGTAACACAATCATCGAAGCTATGATTCTTTTCAAAATAAAGCTTTGACAAAGCGAATAAATGCATTATTGTATAACAAAGACCCTTTCATTAATTAGAAAACAAATTCTGTATATACTTTGGTATATTTTTGAAGGGAGTGCTAGCAGTGTCCAGGACTTGTGGCGTTACCGTGAATGATAAAGAGTGGTGGGGAAAGGGCTGCTTTAGCGGCGAGTGACTTCAATATCCTCACTCTATTTTGGATTCAAATACAAACACAATCGCAATTCAAACAATCAAACAAGAGTACACGTAGTGTAGTTCGTGAGTGTTCAAGTTCGCTAAAGGTCGTTTTCTTGTTCAAGTACTTTTATTAAGAGACAGCGGTACTTGACTATGGCAGTTGCCAAATAAGTGTTCAATTTAATATGGATTTTCGCATATTCTAGGAATATCATACTATGATTTCATTCTTTTCTTCAAAAGAAAAGACTCAAAGCCCCTTTAACATTTTGTATGGCATTATGAAGGGTCATAAGTGTAGACTAAAACCCATAAATAAATTCAAATTATGATTCAAAATTTCTAAGAAAATAATACCTCATAGAACCTTCACTTAGGTACCTTTACAATGACATCGATTATGTTGAAAGAACTGTTGATCTTCTTTTCGAAAGAATGGGATGAAATCATTCCTAGATATTTTGAATCTCCATGTTTAACTTTGAACACTTATTTTGCCTCTTGATGAGCTATTTTTGCAATAGAGATGACGATGGGTATATTGCCTGAAGACTGGTCCATTATTCGAAAGTCTCTCAGCAAGGTGAACCATGGTGGCTTGCCATAGCCTGTCATCGGTTGAAGATGCTGTCATAAGGACGGGAGCTTGAGTTTAAAATGGGCTCCGAACAACATATTCCCTCCCGCGTACCAAACCTGCGACTCCATGATTACGAGGCAGCAAGTGTTATTATTCACCCACCTGAGATCACAGTGGGACTAATTATTAGAGCTTCAGCCCTTGACTATCAGAATTACAATCACATTTTTTTTTTAATCTTATTTTCTTTTATCGCTAACCGGTATATCAAAATGGAAATTTCCAATTAAAATTTAACAAAATTGATAATATCAAAACATTAATAATTAATATTGTTAATATGTGTCTGTTACATTAAGAAAAACGTTACCGTAATTAAATAACAGCGAAACAAGGAGCAAACAGTTTGAAAGTTGTAACAACATGCATTTCCGTCCTGCGAATGTAATGGTATTCCAGATGCAGTGGAGAGGTGACATCATTAGAAGTGTGTGTCACTATACAAATGTGGACTGCATGTTCTGCTTGCCTACATTTCCATCAACAAATAACGACAATGCTCCATTTAAGGGGGTCAAACTTTTGCAACGCGACTTGTTCAATATATTTACATTATTCTCGCAAAGCAAAGATACTTACATTATTATTTGATCTTCAAGATTAATTACATACTCACTTGCCTAGTAGTTATAGATTACGTTGAATCTATCCTTAACTCCACATCACAATTGCACAAGGAAACATACTGAAAAGAGGTGTCTTCCCTCTCTATTTAAACGATTCTAGTGTGGATACTCATATCAAAACGATTCTATATCACATATTTTTTAATGTTGTTGAAAAGTCAACAAGTAACTAAACTTTATTTTTTAAAATCACATATTGCAGATTTTATCAAGATTTTGTTGTTACTAGAAAGTGTATGAAATTAGACAATATTTTTGGCTAACCTTTAACTACATTTATACCTATCAAGAAAATTACCAGTAATACCATGTCTTAATTTCCAACATCTTGTTGTATAGAAACCTAACCCTTTAAAGCTTTTCTTTTTAATTATAAAATCTACAAAGTTCTATAACCATTTTAGATCGAAGTCTGTCATTCTAAGAGATAAATTAACCCACTATTCTGCTCTCTCGTGGGTAAAATCACTTTCATTAGACAAGCTTGTAGGAATTTTAAATGTATACTTCTTGTGAACAGTCGAATGTTTCTTTGTTCTACTACTGTCCCAATTTTCTTAGATTACATTTCAACTAATGGGGACAATTCTCAATCAACATCCTTGACACGTCTTATCGTTCTACATTCATTGTATATCAGGAATGTCCATACTTTATCAAATAGTTTCACTGAAAAAAGTAACTTCTTGTATACTTTAAATCAGTCAACTTTTGATAATTAAACTGTGTTATTATTTTGTCCCTTAATAGCCTAGCTAACAAAAAGGGGCATTATACCATATAATCCGCTCACTCTGTCCATCTGTATCCAAAAAATAAATCTCAGGAACCGCAAAGTGTAAAGAGGTCGTTGAGATGATGTCTTGGCTGTGCTAGCTCAGAGCCACCGGAACCGTCTTGATTGGTGTAGTGGGTGAGTGTTGCCAACTCATTTTAAAATTCCATTTTTCAAATTTATTCCATTCCGTTAAACCTATATGCACTAAAACCGTCCCTAAGGATCCCAGTTGTTGGTGTTGCCAACCTGTTTTCTGTATTTTTTAAATTGCTTCCATTGCGTTAGACGTATCCGCACCAAACTTGGCATAACATTATTTGACAAAATAACAAATATTTTAGGTGTCATAGTTCTTAAGCACCCGCAGTTTCCGATGTTGCCAACCTATTTTCTTTAAATTGCAACCATTACGTGAAACGTAACAGCACCAAACTTGGCACAAACATTATTCGACACAATAGAAAAATAGTGTGGATTTTCCTGTTACTGAGCACGTCAGTTGTCAGTGTTGCAAACTTTTTAAATGAAGGTTTGTGTTTCTGAGATACTATCAAGGCACCCTTGGAGAGGCTTCGTGATTTCTAGTAGAATCGCACCGCTCACTTGTTTACTTCCGATCACAATTTGAAGACATTTGATACAGTCAGATTCATAAAAAATGACCAATGGGTGCAATTCTAAATCGAACAAGTAGCACAATATGGCAACACTGTAGCAATATTCTATAAAGATTTCAAATTAACCTTCATAAATGTTGTTTTTACAATGTATATTAGTCCAGTGTTACCAAATTTTGGAATCAGAAAGAAATTCCGTTAGTCATTTTCTATGAATCTGAGTGCTCATATTTTTTTTACAGAAGTTAGTGTTTCAATAAGCGTGTAGGTAGCGCAGATAAGAAAATATGGGGCGGGGCAGGGATAGAACCCAAGTCGTCTCGTTGATAACAAATTTTAACCAGCTAACCAATGTAGATCACATACATTTGTTACTTTTCTCTTCCATATATCGAAAAAGTTCTATATATCCGAAAGTGACAACAGAGAAAATTGAACTTCCTGTAGCTTCAAAGTACCTGAGGACACAAGGACTTGCACGTACTACTTCAAATTCATGCCGGCCTGGTATAGACATCATGAATTTCCTTGTGGTAAGACCTTTCAATTTCCAATACCGATCACTGCACCAAATTCACTTTTCCCCATTTTCCTACACGGTGTCACCTTACCTTATACTGTAAAAGAGGGTGATACGAATTAAAGGCTTAGCCATTGGGTACAGTAGTTATAAGGCCTTTACCTAACTGTGTAACTACTTTTACACGCGGTATGTCAAATATAAGACTGTCCGAATACGAAATTTTTGGACGCTCCTCGTACGTAGATTAACAACATGTATATAGAACTAACAAGACTGCTACTACAATCCAACCATGTAACAACGACTTTGTAGATATTGGGCATAGAGCAATTCCATACTTAACAGTAACTCGGGACATCCTTACAGTGAATCCTTCATTACCAATACGTATGTTTCCAGTGATATTTATTTTCGGAATGAGGTCGTCGATTCGGGCTCACTAAACAACATTGTGAGTGACTCTTTGAAAAAATCGTGTATTTCTCTCTTTCTTTCTCTTTTTTTTTCTCTCTGTATATTTATTGTTTAAACGCAACAGATAATCACCATCCACGTCCGTGTCGGAGCCATTTGAAAAGAGATCTCGCTGCATCCCTGCTCCACTTGATTCAGAGCCAAACGAAGGACGAGACCATCTTGAAGGGAGAAACCCTTGCGTCAGAGATTTAGAGAGACAGAGAAACCTTGAACATAAGTATCAATTTCTTCGACCACTTTAAATGATTTGCTCATTCTTCTTAGAAGTGACCACAGGCTGGTGTTTGGTTTGCCAAGAATTTCTACACAGAACAGTTTTATGTCAAAATGTAGACCAAGAGGTCATTTTGTACACATTAGCGAATTAGTTTATTAATTTATGTGAAAATTTTATATCATAGCGTGACAGAACCAAAGTTTTAAAGCGTTAATATTTAGCAATAAAAGCTGGGAAGCCTTATATAACCGCTATTTTCGTTTGCCCGCCCGTCTGTCTGTCGAAAACTTTCAACTGAGGAACTACTACGACAACGAAAGTGTTGGAGATGTCGTTGGAAAGGTTTCGGTGAAACTTTTTCAACCATACATAGATCATCCAAATCGAACACTCTCGACGGAAGCATAGTAGTAGCACATGTGCACAGTCTCCCGACTAAGCTTTGTCTCACTTGTTTTAATCGAAGTACTATTTCTTAAATAAGATCCAAAAACGTTTTTTCAAGTAGAGAATTGAACTTTGAAGTTCTTGATCGTAAGAATTACAGTGATTTAATGTATGGTATAGACAGTCATCTTTTCTGATAACCAGAGTCACGTATTCTGTAGGTTCGGTAGGTATAATTGATTCGGTGAGTCTTGAGCGAATCCAGGATTTTCTGAGAGGGCGTTGATCTGAGGAATAGACTAGTGAAATTTTCGATATTTTCCCGTTAAGTGAGTAATTTGTTTAAATTTATGATATTCCCAATGCTATTGTTTAATGGAACAAACAATAATTGTACTAAACAAAGCCGAATCTTAATTGAATTTTATGTATGTCCTGTAGGCATCCAAGGCTCAGGCCTGGATAGAGGAGGGAAAAGGATTCTCGAAGGTGTCGGCCAAGGACTATGTTAAAGATGCCATCCCGGAATTTGCCTTGTGTGACAGAAGAAACACCCTGGAAAAACCTCAGTCAGGATAGTCGGTCGCTGAGATCGACCTCCCGAATGTTACGTCAACACTCTACCACTGATCTCCGGCAGCTCGGTAAAGCCGATTCTGAGTTTTAAAAATGCGATACTGATTGTTGTTCAGGGGCTCCACAGTCTAGTGGTTAGAGCGTTGGACTTATGTCCGCGTGGTCCCGGGTTCAATTCCCGGATGGAGTCCAACTTTTCGGCGTCCACCCAGAGTCGTGAGGCAAATTGGGGAGTCATGTGAATAAAGACGTGACGCCCGCACGCGGTCTAGAAAGCCCCTGATACGCCTGTTTGTGGTTAGGTACGCTCAGTGCTGACCACACAGTCGTTACTCAGGTGGACGTAGTTCCACCAAACACGGACAGATGGCGTTGGGGCAGGCTCAGGGCTTATAGGCCTGTTACGCCAGTGTTTTTTTATTATAATTATTGAGTGTTGTTCATAAACGTACAGTAAGCCTTATAGTACAGCAATAGTGTACTTCTTTGCAGGTATGATGTTGGAAATGATATGGTCTAAAAGTTTTTCTATATGAACAGAACTCCACTTAACTTCAGTTAACAAGCTTTGTGGGCCGGTAGGTAGGGCATCGAGCCGCCCCGTGTTCAAGTCTCCCTCGGTACTATCGTATTTTTCATTAGTGCCAATCAAATTCATGTAAACAAACTCTTGTATAAAACAAATAACACCTTGTTTGGGTCCTATTTGAACCACTTTGTTTTTTGAGTAAAGCATTTCACTTAATTTTATAAATAAAGTAGTAATCATTTGTATTAGCATTTTATTACAGTACTAATACTAAATAAAAACCAAAGAAAATAATTATAATCTTTGAAGTTGTAAAGCCACTGTAATTCTTTTAGTTTTGAATTTCTATTTATGATACCAACACGGTACTGGCAATGCACTCATAAATTCCAGTTGTATTATTTGTGCACTCACAATGGATCATAAATCTCTGGTTTATATATGTTCCTTATGGGTGGCTTTGGCAAGTGCAAAGGCCTGAGCAGTTGCATTTTAGGTACGTCTGGTGTCCTGTCAATACCCTCCTTGTCGACATGTGTGTGAGAGCAGCTCTGAAGGGTAAACAACTGAAGATAAAAGGCGTTCCATTTCGTCGCAGCATGTTCCTCTCCTCTGGCGAAATTTTGTGCAACATTAAAAGGTGGACAAGTTGGTTTTGATCCTCCCACACATTGTTGACAGTGAGTCGTAGTATGTTCATATGACTTCCTGCTTTCGTTTGTGGAAAAAACATCATAGTAGAAAATGTTTCGCGTCACCCTACATGGTCTTAGTAATCAGCTATGCCGTCTAGATTTGCTTGACTTTTGATTTTCGGACTAATCAAACACGTAGCTTGTAAGAATTGGTGTTAGTATTAAAGTGGGATACGAACCATATTCAGGTTTGAGTTCGAGGCAGAGTGTTGGTCTACAGACAGCATTAAATCCCACTTGACACTGACATTACTCTTCCCCATCATTCACCTGCCTCTATGATTGCTGGATTACAAGACTTCGCCACGAGCCCCGGATCAAGTATTCTTCCGACAGTGGTAGGTCCTTCACACCAAGAATGTCACTGTCCATTTTCCCCTGTCTTGCTGTTTGTGTTGTGCATTAGTATATCGTATTAATTTCTTAATATTGGCCACAAGTTAAAGCTGTCTCTTTCTTCTTTCCTATCAACCATACTTTCAATTGCATCCTCCAATAAAGAATGTATGTGTAAGCAATGTACTGACTAGTTTTTTCCTCTTCTTCTACTGTATTGCTCTTTTTGCATCTACTTTCTCTACCTATTTACTTCGCCATTTTTTGTTTTAATTTTATCCAAGTTCACATTTTCCCAAATTTTTTCACAAGTTCTTCGGAGAATTCACTTCTGCATTCCATGGGAATTCTTTGCACAGAACCTTTAATCAATGTCTTTATTAGCTCATTATTCATCTTTCTTAGTATGCAGTAGCTTACCAGAAATTTTGTCATGGTTCCCAATAGATTTAACCTAGACAAATGGCAACGTCATTCAACGGTACGAAAGATCTCAGTTCTGTTTCTCTGTCAGCCAGTGGTCCTCATTCTGTGTCCCGTGTACTTCTAGGGCCACACGAGGCCAAACGGTATGGGCCTATTAGTGGGTCTTGGGTTCGATATCCGTTAGGGACAAATTGAGCGCAATTAACGTGGTTTCTAATTCACGAAAATAAGCTATAGAAGCAGTGGAAAATCCACATTACCAAGGAAACTTCGAGTTATACGCCAGTCTCTAGGGAGCATTATCATTTTCAGCGCATTGTTGTATTTCAAAACCACAATTTAAATAGATAATGACTAATTGGAGATGTTTCCTTCGGCACCTGTGTATCGCTAACCAAACAAGATTACTGGTAGTATTCCATGTGGTTATGCAACACTTTTTGACATGCTGTGAAAGGGGTTGCCTAGAAGCGTAGGGGTAACAGTCGACTGGTCGTTCGCAACATCACTCTTCCTTCTAAAAACGCTTGTGTAGCACACAGTTAGCTACGACCATTCTCTTTGTCAGGAGTTTGTGGTTTAATTCTGGATTAGAACATTATGACTGGTGTTTACTGCTATTCTTCGTAGTTCAATAAACAAAGAACGTGTTAGTTTATTTGTCCATCACTTCTCTTGCGTATAATTCTTATTTTAGATATAAATAAATACAGTTTTTTTTTAAAGTGTGTATGGACGATATCGCTTTAAAAATTGAAAACTTTCAGCTACATCCAAATTAGGCTGGTAGAAATTTTAAATTCCTTTACTATTGGAAACCGTCATAATTATATTGCAAATTATTTGACAATTAGAGGGTTTGATGTTAATACGTCTGCAATAGCTACTAAAATTAAACTATAATTATATTTATGAAATTGCTAGGCTAAGCTAATCGCTTATAATTATTCTTGATTTACATTGCTCTCTAAATGCTTGCCACTTACCAGATGTTTTGAAAGTGACAGCCTGCAGAACAAGCCAAAGATTCAATGATGACGTAAGAACCGACTACTTTTAGTCCAGGAAATTTCGTTAGACGATAGAGGCATATGTGATGTGCAGACAATGGTTGAAACTTGAATCCGGAGCTTTTACGCTCCTGAAGTTGTTTATATTAATTATACTTGTTAAATTTACAGCTTTATATAGTGAAACAAAATTTAAATAAAGCTAAAAATAGGGAAGAAATTAAATATTTGATTCAATCTGTTCCCGTGGTCTAGTGGTGAAAAATGATGACTTCCGAACAATATTCGGGAGATGGTGAAAGTTCGAAGCATGCTCACTCCTGCTATACTGACTTAAGATTTTCAGTTTTCCCTCATTTCGACCAGACGATTGTCAGGATAGTATCTTATGTACTGACCTTGGCCAATACTCTTCCCTTCCTTTCGATGTGACATGTGCTCCTTTCGATGGGACATGTGTTCCTTCAAACTTGCGACGGGCCTTAGACTATCACTGCTTGTACGTACAGCCCATTAATGTACATTAATTAAAAACTATATTTTATTATTATAAGTGTAGAATATATATACACGTAAAGTGCACATATAAATGTTTTCAGTCCTGGAGACAAAACTCGTTTCTTATTCAGTTCACTTTCAATGAAACTAACGGTCCCGCTTCGCTTCCTCTTCATAACCTTGAATGACTTCGTTTTTTCTTCACTTCCATTAGCCTGGCAAAATAAGCAATGCAGCTCATCTTCTCTCGTGGTTAGAACGCAAATCTGTCATTCGTTCTGTAAATGTGCGATAGTCATACTCATAAACACCACATGCAACTTGCATGGACTAACATTATAGCGAAAAATGGATTATTTTAGGCGATTTGAATAGGAGAAAAATATCTTTCTGGTCACCAACCTTCAATTTCTTTATACTTTTTTCTCGTCCAAGAAGAGTACACTACTACACAGTATGGAAGTTATAAAAATAGGCGAGGTCATGGTATATTTAAACTTTGCGCATGAAACCTTCCCTCTGCACAATAGCTATTTTTATCTTGATCTCTCTAAATAGTTATCTATTATGTTGGGCTTTCAGTAAGTGGGATGTACGTTAGATTAAATATGTGTAGTCTCGTCATTTGTATATTTGAACTACAGATTAAGTCATGTGAATAACATTCCGATATGTAGTGATTGTAAAATGAGAATTGGAAAATCCTGTCTTGGAGTTTTCGTTACAGGAAATCCACCTTCTTGCTCTTGTGAATCTAAAAGATTAAAACACATGTGGTTCGAAGAGAAAACACATGTAACGGACACACACGTTTATGTTTGTCTCTTGCAACGAAGACAAAAGCAGAAGGATATTTTGATATGTAAAACACGGAAGTCCCAAGAAAATAAACAGTGTTCTTGACCAAAGTTGACTTCCGCATCTGCTGTTTTCTAAGACTTTATAATTTGGTTTTAGTTCTGCGACATTAGCATATGTGCTGTCCTTTTCAACTTATAAATTCTGTACTACTTTTGCCAGCCTTGATGATCGTGCGGGTAATAGAGTAGTGTCTAAGATATTCGGTTTCGAATCCCGGTTGACATATGGTGGTTTGTGAATTTCGAGGAGAATTTCACCGTTATCAGGACTGGCCAAAGTCTTATTTACTAACATGCTCCAAACAAACATATGAAGATATATCAAAAGTTTGAACACCTCATTAATAATTTTGAACATTGTTCTCTTCTTGTGTGTTGCTTTCTTTTATGCTTCTTAAACATTTCTTTGTGTTTATTACTACTACTATATTGCGTACATTATATTCTTCTGTTGTTTAAATTACTAGTTTATTGATTTTACTATTTGTCTCCATCCATTCTTTATGTTAGTGTGATTTTTTGTGAAGCGTTATTTTTTGTGTCCATTATTATATTGTGTATTTTAATTCACAAATTTTTCAAGAATATACTCATGATTACTACTTTCATTCTTTGTATTTTGTTTTATATTTTCCTCCTTTTAAATAGCCAATGTACGTTACTGAATATTTGTCACTTATGTAATGCTTTTGCTATAAGAGTCTGTAATTAATTTTTAACAGTATTAGATTGGCAAGAGTTGACTATAAAAGCGACCCTTGAGGTCGACACATGCTCAATATAATAAATATTGTTCTATTTCATTCTATTCGATTCCACCACATATTGTAAACAAAATGTGGCTAAGATATTGAAATTGATCCATAAAAAGTAAGTGCACTAGAAGAATTCAAAACTCTGCAATACGTAATCTATCCTCATTTCGTTCGTACATTACTTTCATTTTCTGAACAAAAAAACTGAAAGAATTGCACAAAACTTGTTCAAAAGTGTAAATTAACTGTATTATTCTTTACGAAGTAAACACAACAAAATTAACATTGTTGGAGAAACACGTGAAGCAACAGGGAAAACCTTAACATGTATTAACTATAATTACGGAGTTCGTACTCTTGATTCAAAATTCCGATTACCTCATCAACATGCATCGTCCAAATCAACAATATCAACTGCACTCCTATCATCAATATCAACTACGAAATCACTATTTCTTTCTGTTCTTCATCTTACGTAACAATATTGCAGTCGCAAGAGTTCACGTGAATCACTGCGTATCACATGGGACGCATTAGTGTACATTCCGAAGCTACTTTTATGTTCCACAAACATTTTGTTGACTGGTGCTTTTGGAAGCAACCTGCAGAAAATGGCCTCAATGAGTGTGATTTAGAAGATACAACGAGAATGTTTGTGTATTTTTTTTTCGGTCTGTTAGAAATAAACCGTTTGCAAAAGATAACAAAACTCAAAGCGGAAAAAGGTGGAACAAGAATATTGCGTAAGAGTTGGTAAAAGTTTCAACAGCTTTTACGAGATACGTACGTTTCAGGACTCCTACGTCGTCGTGTCTACTTTAGTGTGTTTTCAAACTTTCACTCTTTACTTTGTACCAACACAAGTCTTCTCTGAATTTATTTTGAAAGTATTTTGGACTCATATTGTAGTGTTCAATAAATGACGCTGACACGAGCACTTTTAGAGTTCGTTTTGGACATACACAGTGTTTGTTTTTATATCAACGTACGTCATACCCGCCTAAAAATTTAAGAAGTCTTAAGACTTCCTTGGTAGTGATTAATATTATCTATATAACAACAGTATAAACAGCACTCCCACTAAATATTATGAGATAGTACAGGGTTATTCAAAAAGAAGGAGCAAAATTAAAATATTTATTTCTAATGAACGACAATATATAGAGACACATGCGATACATCACTGGATTAGAGGAAAGTTCAAAGTTTTAACCCCACACCCATTAGTTCCATGCAATACCTACAGCGGCGCTGTGGTTTGTTTACGAGAAAATGGCGACGCCTCATGAAAAGTGGTTCTGTGTGCTGCAGTATGTAAAGAGTGAAACTATTGTTGTAGTGCAGCGTGTATTTTGTTGTAAGTTCAAGAAAGACCCACCTCGTCATAAAACTTTGAACTTTCCTCTATCCAGTGTGTGGTAATATGTGTCTCTATGTATTGTCGTTCATTGGAATTAAATATTTTAAATCTGCTCCTTCTTTTTAAATAACCATGTATATTGTTTATTTTCCTTTATTATACACATTTCTTTGCAACATATTTACTATGTTATTCATATATTCATTATATATACACTTCAATAAAATTTGACTTAATAAGAAACCACATTAAATACATTTTTCTAATATCCACTATATTAAACTTTTATATTCTTATCTTCCGTATGTATCTCCGTTTTATTTCATTCAGCGTCGTCTCGTCAGTTCCATGTTCGTCAGTGGTCCATCTTGTTCTCTCTTTGAAATCGTAAATGCCCAACTCCACAGAAATCTCCATTGGAATCAACTCCTGTTGATTTATTTTCCTCCTTTGTCGACGATTCTCTGATAAAGGAGGAAAATAACCGTCCAGAGCTATCATTAATAAGAGGATGCTCTCCAAGTATTTGGGATGCTCTGTGCCGGAGTAACAACAGTTATCTGAAGACAAATAAAAGCACAAGGCTACCTTACAGATTTGAGCTTGTATTGTTTGGTTCTTACAAGCATCGAATATACTATTACTGTTAAGAGGCAATTCAACCAACATGGAATATATTAAGTAAAATTCTTAACCAAATTCGGTGTTGAAACCTGGTATTAGAATACGTTACGACTTGACCCATCATATGACATTGTTACATAATGATTGAAACCAGAAACAAGTTAAAATTCGTAGATAGGAAAAGAACATTTATCGTTAACAATTTATAACTTATTGAAACATCTTCCGTAATCCTTTTAAACTCGTTTGAACATTATTTTATAGTTCAGTTGTCAAGTAAATCAACAATATAGCGTACGTGCTACCATCTCTTGCATTTGTATACAACTATATATATAGCATCCATATAAGAGAGGAAATAAAAAAGATAAGAAACGAATCACTCGCACACTTTGCTATGCATAAAAGAGTATAAAAAGAAAATTTTTCACAATGTACATCAACATTTGACTTTAGAATTCACCGCTCACACAAATCTGACTGAATCGTTGTCAAAATAAATCTATCCTTAAATCTCTGTTCAGAATAAATATTACGTTGCTTATGATGCATATTTATGTCTTAAAATTTTCAAGGTCATATGACTCGAATCTTATTCCTTTCTTTTCCGTATGTTTCGTATATGTAATATGTTATATATGGTGAATCTAGGAAATAGTGAATCATTTTGAGACATTGCTTCGTTATTATTTTCTCATGTAGTACCACTGGATGTACTGGGTTGTGGTATTGGAGGATGGGTTTGGGATTCAAGAGCATCATTACATGTACTGGCTGCTTGTGGTGTTGGAAGATGGCTTTGTATTTCTTCCTTAAGAGGACTCCTCACTTCACCCCACACCCATTTTTAACATTTTTCAAAATATTTAAAAAAAACTAATAGTACTATCAAAAATATAAGTTCATAACGCACTAGAACTTACAAATTACTATGAAATACAATGGACAGCGACCTTGAAATCTTGTTGATTGATGAGTGCTGAGACTTCAATTAAATAATGGCGTCATCATCTTTGAAAACGTATCCTTCATCAATAGATAAGATCTCGAGATCGCTGTCCGTTGTATTTCATAGTAATTTGTAAGTTCTAGCGCTATGAACTTACATTTGATAATACTCTTGAACTTACATTTGATAATAACAGGGGGTTGGAGAGAGGAGCCCTCTTAATAACTTTAACTGGATAATATTACGACTTACTGAGATTCTGAAACGGTTTGCTGAACTTGTGAACAGTTAAGATAAGAATAAAAAAAGTGCGTCATCCTACCCCACTGCATCGCGTCGAGATTAATGTTTTTCCAGATACCTAATCAAATGGCAGCACTGCCTTTGTTGACAAACTACAGTGTAGAAGGCAAGCTTCTCGAATATGGCTTTAAAACTGTCTTAATTGTTACCCAGATGAGATGTACTGCATGATGTGTACAAAATAGTAATGATAGAAATATTTCACTTTACTTATATGCATTATGAGTTTAAAGCAGTGATCTACTTTCAATTTTGATTCTACCGGGAAAACAACTCTCTACTTTTTTCTCCTCTTATGTCTTCTCTTAAACTGTGAAAGATTGGCACCAACTTACTATTCCTTCTCCACTTAATCACACGATGCGCCATCTGTCCACCTCCAACCCTACCTTTAAACAATAATCAAAAGGAGGAGGAAGTAGACTGACATATAACCAGATTTGGTTTTGATTTCACTTTCCACATTTGGTCAGTGGTTTTTATTGTAATTTCTAATAGAAGTTGTAAGCCTGCTCCTTAGACACGTGTCTAAACTGCTTCAACGAAAAGAACTTCAGCACGTGGACATTATGTTCAACCAAATTTGATCTAACATATAATGTTTATATTCCTGGTTTCTTTTTCTTCTCACTAATACAAACTGCAACAAACACGCTAGAAGAGTGCCAGAGAGATAATCCACTGTGACACTGTAATTATTCTTAAATTCAGTCTCAAGGAGAGAAGCCAAATTCATGAGCGTGAATAATCCTAGCCATTTCTCACCGCTGAAAAAAAATAAGTTTGTGTATTTCGAATGAACTACATCTTCTGGCAAATAAATTTAATAAACGTGTTACTATGTTTCTAAGTATTACGTCTTTTATTTCCGTTTTGTATTGAAACTAAATTGTTTTATATTTCTCCTAGTTTTATGTGGACTATTATGGGAAAGTTGATAAACAATTTGAAACTGTTGAATGTTTATTACACCACAAGTGAAGTACGTTAGTAAGACAACAAAAGAAATACGATAACTATGAGCGTCATAACGTAATTCATTATTTTCCGTGCATATTTAGAATTTTGATGGGAGTGGTTAGTAATCTAAAGTCACTACTCTTATGGCATCTTCTATCAGACAGAAGGCAAAGAACAAAACATCATTGGCTCACTTTGCCTAATGACTTTCAGATCATAGACCTGCCTGAGGGCGCAGAAAAAATCAATATCATCATTTTCATCATAAAAATTCATGATTTTGTGGGTTATTAGTTACTTTCCAGCATCTAAAACTGAGGAAAGAATTCTTGATTTGGGATATCAAATTTAAGCCACCAAAGCGTATAAAGAGTATTTTAATTCATTTATAGCCTATAGACCAAACCAAAGCATATGAATTGACAAGCACAACCGAAATGTCAATGGTGACAAATATAAGGCGGGATTTCTTTTCTGGAACTTTATTGTTGAAATTTTGTGGTGTAGAATTTCATTGAAGCATACTCAAGAATATCAACATTATTTCAAATAAAAGGCCTTGAATATAAAGACAACAAACCATGGTTGTAAATAGGTAACGGATCTACTGCTATCGGCCCGAAATTGACGCCAGCACATGCGCGCACGCCTAGAGTACCTGGCAGTTGTAATCGATTAAAA
The DNA here is from genome assembly GCA_022664845.1 of Lepisma saccharinum. NCBI lineage: Eukaryota > Metazoa > Arthropoda > Insecta > Zygentoma > Lepismatidae > Lepisma > Lepisma saccharinum. The sequence goes on from JAGDQP010010642.1 coordinate 17,663, forward strand.
TAAATATTCAAATCTCCCTCGCTTTCTTCCTAAACACCACACTTAAACACACGCAAGTTCATCCCAATCAACCAGGTAAGATTAATCGAAAACTGGAGTCAAGTTGACCCAGTTTAATTGTATTGGACCAGTCAATCCATTACGTATTTATTTTCATGAAACAAACAAACATGAATTGTATTGGACCCGGACCTGAAAATTATAGCATCCTATTAAATATCATCTTCATATTTACTTGATGTGACCGAAGGGAAATTAGCGATATGCCTTAGTCAAGATAGCTTTGAACCCTGAATATCTCAACTGCTAATCAAATATGTAAATAATTATTTTGAATTGTAAATAATTATTATGCATTCTGAAAATGTATAGCCACACACTGAAAATCGAATAAATGGTATTTATATACCGTATTTTCCTTATTTTTAATATGGCGTACTATTTAACATTAATTTATATTTCTGACCAAATTCAAAATCATGCGCGGATTTATGGGGGGCATGGAGGGCACTGCCCCTCTCCAGTTATCTCATAATGACTTTAAATTTTTAATTCTAAACGATAGCTTTTAAAGTGTTGCCCCCAGAATCTCTCTCGTGCCCTGCCCCAGGATCTCTCTCCTAAATCCGCCCATGTTCACAATATTCTTCTTTATCAGGATACTTAAGGAATGTAAGCTTCTGTCACTGTCTTAGGAGATCTTGAGTTCATTTCTCTACTGTCTATTATTTTTTGTCACAGCAGATGAATGTGGGATGGTACCTATCACCGAGACTCTGGTCATTTGCTAATCAACCCTTTTCCTCAGAAACTGCGCTATAAACTTTCTCAGTCCCCTCTTCTAAAGCTTAAGTGTGTGTCCTCTATGTGATACGCCTAACTAATTAATGCCAATTTTGTGATAACTTCTAGTAAATAACATCGCAATTCCTAGAAGAGTTGAAATGCGGTTAAGCGAAATGTCAAACTGTTGTGACACACTTGGAATGAAAACCACACAATAAATGTTTTACACATGGTGACACTCGTGGACCAAAGAATGTTGTTTTCAGTTTTGATAAGACAGGTCACTAGAAAAAGGTAGTAGAGTATCAACCCAGAAATAAACCTGTTGAAATATATGCCCAGAGACGTAATCAAATTAGTTGTTCCCCATATTTCTTATGTCATCAGTTGGGAATGAGGAACTTTCCCAAAACACATTGAAGGGTTTCACGTCGGTCAGCTTTGTGGCTTAGTGGAAGAAATAACTCTGTCGACAGAATAATGTTATTCTTTGGGGGAAACGATATACGGCGGTTACGTCACAGGCTCCTCCTGGAGGGATTGGCGTAAACTAGCCTCTAGAAAGAAGTGGCAGGAAGAAAGAAGAGTTGGTTGGGAAGCAAAAGAAGCACGCAGACACAACAGTGTTACCAGGAATGTGTCATTTTTCGTACTCTTAGTGCAAGAGAAAGAAAAATTAAAATCTGCCATTAATGTCTTGCAGATCAAGTAACTGGAAATATGGTTCTCGTCTGTTGAGAGTTTGCCACGTGGGGCTCTGCAGAAATTAATTCCATGTGGAAAGGATATGAGGGAGAGAGACTGTTGCCAGCTGAGGAAAACTGAAATATGTTCTCTTTGGCTGCTGCAAACATCAACAAAAACGTTGAAGTGGGAGGACTTGAGGAGAAAAGAGGCTCTTTTCTCTTCACTTGCAAGTAGCACTCCAGTGAGCATTGTGTGTGGAAGCTGGGAATCATGGCGGAGGTCGGGATGGAAATCTACAGGTGGAGTCAGGTATGTTTATCTACGTACTTCACTTTCACTGTCAGGTTGTGTTCCATCAGTCGTCTTCTCCACAAGAGGAACCGATTCATTGTTCTTGTTCAAATAACACTGAGACGCAAACAACAAAAACAGTCCTCAAATTTCGATTTTTTTCTTCCAAATTTCGTTTGAAATATTCCTAAACTTACCCAAGCTTTGAAAAAGATTTCACTCATATGTACTGCTGGCTAATATAACTCAATACTTGTTAATTAATTACTTAATGAGTTTTGATAGCGATTTTCCCATATGCATATGTTTCTCATTGTGTAATTCCAATAAAACTCCATATCAGAAGTATTTACAAACCTTCTTGATAATTTTAAAACAAGCAGTGTAGTTTTATTTTTCAATGCCGAAAATTTTGTCATTAAAGCTACTTGAAACAATTTCAGTAGCGATTCGAGTTTATTTTGAACTGTAGGATCAGCATTTTAATTAACTACCACCCTTAACTTTTCATAAATTCTGTACATCTTAAGATATGAACAAGCGAAATTTAACACGTTACATTGCATTTATAAGCGGTTCTGGTATCCCAACAAAGAAGTGAAAATGTTGACGCGGGCGAGCATAGACACGTTTTGCTGATAGCCTTTTCCATTACCTAATTGCAGATGATATCTTTTGCACACATTTTGTGCATTTCTTGTGCACCAAAACAAACACAATTTCAAAGATGTATACAAAAAGTGCAAAACAGGTATGTTTTTATAGTGTATAATAGTAGTAAATCTCCATTGTATGTGTTTCAACACAGAAATATTCAAGAGACCATCTTATTTTCTTTTAAATGTGCCTCTCACCAGTCCCATTTACTAGGAAATCTAAACATTTCTAATACAAAAAACTAGCATGTGGCAGAAACGAACAGATTGCTGATTAACTAGTTTCTAAACCAGTTCTTCAATCTTTTGTTTCTACTAATAATAAATAATTTATAACAATTTTGGAATAATCTAGAAAAAGAACTCGCAATTTGAAAGTAATCAGTTCAAGATTGCTCATTTGCTTTCCTTCCGGGAAACTGTTAAAATGTGCAATAGTTACTCACTAAAAATAATCTACCATGTGTTGCATTTTTTGCAGCGCATGCGCAGATCAAAACAAATTAATGTGGTTTTATAGATGGTCAAATAAGTAATTTCTCTGAGTAATTCACACAATTTAACATCTTAAATTCGGTCAAGTACACTTGTGGAATCTAGAGTTTCAGATTCTACTGGAAAGGGCAATCAGACAAATAAGTCCCTACTTGACCCTTAACAAAATTCCATAAGATTTTCCAGTCAGTAACCCTTTCTCAAGAAATGAAATTCATATGTATACATATGAAGTGTACCACAAACAACCTCTAAACCACCTCAAACCTTCGTGAAAGAATATCTAGCAAATGGGCAAGAAAATATTGCGTTATTTTCTGTTGAAGGCCGCCAATCTGCTTGACACTCTTGTACACGTATTCGTAATTTTTAGGTGCATGGCAAAAATATCTAATCCGTCTTAACGTAGGGCAAAAACAAAAGCATTGATAAACGATTTGAGGATGGAACTAACCGGTAATAATATAAGATGGTTAATTTTGCTTTCCTTCACACACGTCCCCCTTGCCCCCTGTCATTCAATGTAACGTCCTAACCGTGGTTCAGAACTTTGTGCCAAAAATAGGTGAACAAACTTTATGTGTGATGGAAAATGCGTCGTAGATGTAAACTCGTCTAAAAATGTAAAATTGAACATTGCCATCTACTAAGTCCACCCACTGGAATTCTTCATAACAACAAACAAGTAGTGAGTGTCAACACTCTTCCATCACGCCTACACCTTGATTGTCGGTGCTACCAGCTTACTTACATACGGGATGTATTTCTGTCAGTCTTTGACTGTGCAAAATCGTTTCTAACAACTTCCAAATGTTATTAGATTATCATCAAAATAAGTTAAAATAGTGTTTGATTGTGATAAAGTAATCCTGTTGTATTCCTCCGGAAGAAAATTGAAATCTAGCCAGGTTTCGTGTCTTCAAGCTGCACAGTCAGCTTTAGAAGGCGGTACAGATTCAAATTCAGGGTTTACTTGCTTTCTTTCAGTCACACCAATAGAATGCGGGATGGTGCCTAATACAGGCCACAGACGAACTTTGCTCTTTGTTTCTCCCAAAAATAGGTTAAAAGCGAAGGGTTGACTTCTTGGAAGGCGATTCCTTTGGTCGGTGTTTACGCTGGCAAACCTCACGGAGGCTTTCAAGAGCGTTCTGTAATCCCCTAGCCGAGTCCAGGATTGCCTAGACTGGCCGGTTCTGCGTCAAGTTTACCGAGGAACGTCATCTAACGGCCATACATGTGTAAACAGGTCCTAACTTAGCTTTCTGACTCAGTATTGTGTTTCTGGAGATAATAATATATTTTTTTGTTTATGTTAGTACAACTAACTAATTTCAGAAAATACCCTCCCGTCCAAAAAAAAAAAACATGAGAAACTACAGTACTGTACATTAGGAGTGAAAGAGTAGTTCGGTAAAAATGAAGCATTTTGTTTCTCTTTGACAGCTGAAATATGCGATAAATGAAAAATAGAGATACGAGTAATTAAAAGAAGCGTGTTATTTTTATATTTCCACCAATGTACACAGAAATATAGATGTGTACCATTAGAGAAAAAAAAAATCATGTGAAGCTTTAAAAAAAGGATCAAGTAAAATGATGGTAAAAAGGCCAAACAATTGTGTACAGGTCCGACCTTTGCATGTTCTATCAAAACACAATTACATATGAGTCTTCATATTTTGACGTCACAGGTTTACACGGTACTTCTGATATTAAAAACATTTTTTTTTAACTGAATAAAATCGCACTTTAGAAATGATTGTGTTATTTTGTAATTTCTAACCAAGTCATTGCCACATTAATGTACCGAAACGGGCTGGTGATATATATTAAGAAAATTAAACTTAACTAGAAAATTCTAAAAAAAAAAGAAGAAAAAAAAGTGTTATAAGTACTTGTTTCATTGGCATCACTTGTCGATATCATTTTTTTTTATTATTATTAAAAAAGCTGGTCATGCTCACGTAGTTGTCTTACATTTCTGCGGAATAGTCATATATTTGCAGAGTGTACACATGGGTATTCTAATGCGATATGTATGATTTAAAGGCATATTACAAAATTGTCTAAAGGTGCATATTCATGTAGGAAACAAAACAGTTTACTGTAATTGAACCATCTTCCTGTAGTGAATGTCTAGAATTTTTTAATATCTCAGAAGCTTACTGGACTTCACAGAATAGTACTTTCAGCGTTTACTCAGACTACGTAAATTGTCTCCTGTACGCATGGACACTAGTGCCCCTACCTGGAATGACGTTGTCCATGTAAGGTACATCCATGTACTGGACAAAGTGGCTTACTTCTAATTTTCAGACTTGAACTAAAGAGGTTAGGCAGTCCTCATTTCTTTCACGACCCCTTGTTCCTAACATAATTTATCTTTTAAATATAAACTAACGAAAAAAAATCTAACTTTTTACAAACTGTCCACGAAGGGAACTGGTTGATCTCGACTTCAAGTAGATTCTGAATTCTTTAAACCTTCAAGATGTAAAATAGGCAAACAAAAGCGAAGCTTGTTTAGACACCACAAAGATGGCGTCCTCGTTCTTTATCGTACCGTACCGAATTTAAACACCAGTATCACACTCTGGTGGAATGTATTAGAAGTTTCTCGTTTGTCCATGGAGGGGACCACTTTGGGGGACAATGAATTTTACATTAATTTACGACCTAGAATTAATTATTTTTGTTTGTAATTTATAGATTGTTTTCGCAATGAACTGAACATTTAAAAAATCAATTTTACCAGTTAAGTATTTTGCAGGGGACAAATGCTGTATTCTAGGCTAGGTTTCGGCTGAAGAAAAATAAATAAATTTGAATCTAAGTGCACGCTATCTCTATATTACAGGAAGAATATTATGATTATGTTAAATATGGTTTTGTTCTTATCTCTAAGCTTTAAAAGGCTTGGAGCAGCATTTAGATACATTAATTTTGCAATGACCCAATTATATCAATGAACAACAAATACCAGTATTCAGAGAACTTCACGAAACTCAGACTTGTATGTTGTATCGTTCACTAAACAACAACAAAGGATTGTAAAATCTTGATGTGAAAGTTCTAACCAAAGTTTTCCCAGTTGACTGAACTGTACAGATGAAAAGATTAGAAAATTTTATATTTCATTTAAAAGATGTTAGCAAATCGCTAACTATGAAAGGATTTCGTATGAAAGAACTATGAAAAAGACTTTAAACGATAACATAGGACATCAGACTAACAACGAATTTAAGAAATTAGACTTTTGACACATTAGGGAGCTTATTAACATTATCTTCTATTTTCAATATGTTGTAAGGCCAAATTCAAATACTTTATAAGCGCACATTTTTTCAGGTTGACTCTCTTAGTTACACTATTTTCCTAAATACCATCCTTCATATCTGCAGTTTTATTCTCGTGTTATCAAGATATAGAATACGTAACCACTGAAATATACCATTAGTAGAGCAAAGATAAACAATAAATCTCTGATATGAAGCTTGAGAAACAAAAGAACGTAGTTTCAGATAGAGAAATTGATTTAAGTAAACCTTCAACTTCTTAAGAACACAGAAAAATACTTATATTCATTTAAGAATGGGAACACGGGAAAATCTTATTAGCACCAAAGACACTAGCTGCAAATCTTGGAGCCTTGAAATCTGTTGTTAGCGAATGCTAGGTTCAAGATAGGCTTCCTCATATATAGGAAGGCAAACATTTTAGCTACTGGGTTGCCTATAGTTTATTTTGCATCAGTAGATGAAATGACGAATATTTTAGTTCTTCTGTTTAGGCAATACCGACTCTCAGGTATATTTGGACGCAGTCAAGAGCTCAAAAGCCACATTCCACAATGATGCTGCAACGAATGTTATCATAAGGTTTTTGCTTCTGTTTTCGTTTTACATATGGTCTCACTGAGACGTGGAAGTATAAAAAGAATGATCTACAAATTAGTGGAAGACATCGATCGTAAAGAAAAGCTAGGTGTTGACGGAAATTTTACAAAACTATTAAGTGATATTTTCTAACTCATACACACACTAAGGCAGAGAAAGAAAGAAATGAAACAAGCAATTAAGAAAGAAAGAAAGAAAGAAGATAGATATAGAGAGAAAGAGAGAGAGAGGAAGGGGAAAAACAATTGTCACTAATCCACGTAAGTTGCAGAGTCAACTTTGCACTAAGATGTCTGAGTCGATCTCATATGTTCATTTGAGAATTTACGTTACTTGATAATAATCGTAGTTGAAGGCCACAGGATAAAAAACGTGCTTTGTCTGTTTTCTTGATTTTACAGGAAAACGTTTTAAAAGTCTACAATTAGCATTGCGTATAACTGCACATCAAATAAAAATGTGTTTATTATATCTATATTCTCTTAATGTTTGTTAAAAAGATCCTTCGAAGTGCAATAGATGGCCCTGTTTTCTCAATTTTGTAAAAAATGGACAAAGCATGTTCTTTCCCTATGGTCAAACGATAGGAAATAAAAAAAATGTTTTCCCAATAACTTGTTTCGAATTATACTTTCGTTCCAAAGAGATAGATAGTGACCTCATTGAAGGGAAATGATACTTGTTTCTGTGGTAATGAAGTCTTTTACTTGATTCAACAATTGCAGATACAAGAGAGGTCGAATTATGTGATAGTTATTGGATAATGATCATGTATACAACAATGTTAGTTTGGTAAGGGTTGTGTTACATGTGTATCAAGCTATTTAGTGTAAGATGATATATGTTTTGAAAAACGACTGATGAAAGGAGAAAGTAACAAAATCTACACTGAAAGATATTTACTGTTTTAATAAACGGATTGTCCTTATTCTATTACGCGTAATGTTTTTTTTTCTGTACGAATGCCGTTTAAAGTACAAAAAAATGGATGAACTTAATGACGTCATACAATGTGAGATAGTAGTCTATACGTTCTTTGGATTAAGAAATATATCAGAATAAGTTTGGCTACCGGTATATTTTATCAAGTAACTGAAAAAAAAAATCAGCATCTGGATCTTGTTTTTTGCTATCGATAGTACAAGAATACTATTTACAGTGTGACAGCTTACACATGGAAAGAAATCAGTCGTTGCTCTCTCTTTTTGCACACACTCATTTTGTAAATAAACAGCCTGTCGATCACAACTGATTGGACTTCCATTAATTGAAGCTGTTCTGAGAAGCCATGCTAAGGCAGTTGGTCCAAAGAACTATATCGTGCACATTACAATAAGAGGAGAAAATAAGAATATCTCTAAACTTTTGTTTTGTGAATTGCTGCACCTTATTTAGCTTGCAATTTCCCATATGTCATTACACCCAAAAATAATGCATTTTCTCTTTAAGTGTCATTTAGTTTAAATCTATTCGAATAATAGATAATTATTTTTCTTGTCAGGATGCATTGTTTAAAATAATTTCCCTAAACAACGATACAGTTTTGCGAGGGTAACTTCAAGTACAATTGAGTTAGACAATTGGTAATTACAAATAACTCATATGTATATATTTTTTTAAATTTATCTCCAAATTTTTAGTCAAAAGTAGGTCTGCAATTAACTAAAATTTAATTACTCAAGTGAAATCAAACTTCGGTTTTAGAGGCAAGTTTTATTACCTAAACGATTTTAAATTTTTTGATTACTTTGGAGAAAATGTTTTCTCAAAATTTTCTCAATGAGAAAGGACCTGCAAATTAAGTCAATGACGGGGATAAATCTGTTTTATGACTTTTTATTCGTTATAACCAGATGTATGTTCTTGAAAGAATAAGTAACTGTTTGAAATTTCTACCTTTTTTTCTGAACATATGATAATGATAATGATAAAATGAATTTTATGGGCGGTAACAGCACTATGGCTTACGCCCGTCCCGATACGGGGAAGCCCCTTATCTTTGTCACGTCTAAAAATAGCTGTTAATTAAAATAATAAAATAATATAAAAGATGAAGATGTAAAAGGTCTTCACAATCAGAATAAAAACAAAGCCTGTAAACGGGGCTTTACAAATAAAAAAAAACTACACTATAAAACTTAATGGAAGCCTGTAAATGGGACTTCACAAGATAAAACAAAACTACACTATAAAACATAACAGCAATGGAGCATAATCATAAAAAATAAACGGTAATCATAAAAGTCTCTGCGAAAACAAGTAAAATATTACCGTTTAAGTTTAGGTTTATACCTAACTTTCCCTTTCCTGCCCACGAGATTAAAATCAATATCCATTAAGTGGTCCTGAATCATGTCTGAAGCC
>JAGDQP010010642.1:35414-55210 GCA_022664845.1 Lepisma saccharinum
TGTAATTGTGTAATTTGACATACACCAGTTACAATAGAGGTGGTGCTTAGATACGAACTAAGTACATAGTAGCCTGATGACACCATCCACTTCTTTGAACACCACTTCTTTCTCCCCTTCTCTTGGCGACATTCAATGGAAGTGAAACAATTCTCTTTGTCTATCTCTAGCACAGGAAGAGAGTTGTAGTAACCCAGACGAGAGACCTTAATTACTGTTGTACTACTTTATTCAAAATTAATTACAAGACTTCTGGTCAGATCATTTGGCTCGTATGTTGAAGGCGTAAAGAAGTTTCAGAAGAAAAATTATAGTGATAATTTTCTTTGAGTTTTTAAAAATAAAATAATCCATTTTAAAATAATTGACTCTAAATATAATATTGTAGTAAGTTACAGAAAAAGTATGTAGGTGTAAACCTAAAAGAAAATTTGGAAACCATGAAAGTAAAAATTAAATGATTTACTGAAAGATTGGTAAAGAAAGCCAATGAATATAGTAATTACCGTCGTCGTCTTCAACTGTAATTTACAGATTAGTATTCGGATGCCAAAAGGAATGGCTTTGATTTAGAAGTGCCTTTCCTTTTCCTTCAAACTGTTTGTTTTAAAAATGACATCTAGTTACTGCGTCTTTGCGGTTCCTCTTAAAGAAACTGTTCATAGGGACACCACAAGAGTTCATTTCGAGTGTTTCTGTTCTTCTGCCTTCAGCATTATTTAGTTTCTAAAACCTGCAACTCTTTTTGAATTTTCTTTAGTACATTTTGATAGTCCATGCAAAAATGGAAATTTGTTTTGGTTTTTCATTTGGCTACGCCTTCATCATCATTTTGCGTCAAAAGTTGCGACAAGTTTCGTGCAGAGATCACTGTGTGATTCCAATAAATCGAGATCAAATCGTGCTAGAGCACCTTAAAAAGTACACGCCTTTCAAACCAAATGCTTGCACGCTTCAAGTGACTCAAATTTCCACTTCTTCTGTGTACAAGAAATGTGCTGACAGTGCTGTAAATAAACTCTTAAAGGAAATACAAATCTGAGCTAACTTTTGTTCGCCTTTTCATTTTTTCACACTCCTTTTACGGTATCATTAAAATATTTTTGGCAAAGACTACAAAATGATTACAGGAAATTTGTCATAATCACCTTTAGACACTCTCTAATAAGTAATAAGTCAGTGTGAACCACTAAACGTTTTTGGTTGGCAGGAGCAGGGATAAAAACTAGTTCGTAGGTTCGTTCTATTATTTTAAACGACTGAGCTGCTATGATTACATAGTAAATTTAGCAATTACTCGCTCGTTACGAGTCTTATGGTAGGAGGCTAGCAAAATTATAGGTTATCGGTAGAGCAAGCAAATAACGTAATTGAAGTTTCTAGTTTAACTTGATCTGCTACAAAAGACAGCAACATATCAAATAGAGTAACTTAATTCAATTGCCTTATACAATGGAAAATCTTCTCTATTTCACGATTTCAACTTTCTACTGAGAGAGATTAAACTTCAAGATTCGTCTTAAGCAAACATCTATTTTCATTATATTTCGTTTACTTACGATTAACTAAAAAAATGCTAATTTACACATATTTTCTTCAATGAAACATTTCCCACAAGGACTAATGTTCATATACCATCGCCCAACCAGATTAGTGTACGTCTTATATGAGGTCAAACTCAATGTCTGAATCTGAAGTATTAATACCTCGCGATCCTTCTTCCTATAAAATCATTTGTTGTCTATGCTTTTCCTAGCCTTTCTGGAATTAAGTCATTTCTTCCGAGTCTTTCCATTTTGTTGTTGTTCTTCATGGCTCACTGCATTCAAAAATAATTCGTAATGTTTCAAGTCTTGAGCAAAATTAATCTTCTCAAGTTCGGATAATTGTCTCACATCTTTCGGACTCAGTTCATCATTGACTTTCAAAGATGATGAATTCTCATTATTATTCTTCACTTGTACCTGTTTTGGAGAACTTTTATCTTCATCATTATGTATGTGTTGATCTATATTTGTCAATAATAAGAACTTACGGCGTACTTGAACATCCTTTCTAGTTAGTGCAAATGTTGAAGTTTGATTATCAAGATTAATACTATCAAATTGTGTCAAGAAATTATGTCCTAATATAATGCCATAAGGACATTTCTGTAAGATAAACACATTCATGGGAATCATACATCGTTTGTCCAGATCTACACAAATGTCTAGTTTGCCTTTAATTTTCTTAATGTCTGTTCCATCTATTGTTTGAATTACCGAATGTTCTACTCCCATCACATCAAGATGCGCTGATGGAAATTTATCTTTAATCCTTTTAAAAAAAAGTCATAACTTAATACTGAGCGGATCGCTCCCATATCCACCAAAGCTTTAGCTTCCAAATTTGCAATCTCAACTGCGATCGTTTGCATACTCGTATTCTTTGTCTCTTCTGATTGACATTGGAACGCAGAGCATATCTGGTGTGTTTCACCCCGTTGATTATCTATATCTCTAGTGTCAAGCATCTCTACATGCATTTGCGATGTTATGGATCTGCATTATGTCACGTTGTTCACTTACACCATGACCATTATCATCTACCTGGTTATCCTTAATTTCATTCACGACACACTCTTTATGATTCCCTCGATTAATCTGTTCTCGTGTAATATTTATTTTTTCTCTATTATATGTTCCATCACCTTGATACGTTCGTTTGTTTGTCTATTGTAATAATTACGACTATTTGTCTCATTAGTGTATGTTCTGTCTGTGCGAGGATTTCTTTGTAAAGGTTTGTTTTGAAATTAATTCTTATTTATATCCGTTTTGTATTCCTCCTTTCTAGCATTAATGATGGAGAATTCTTTTGCTCTTTTTTTTTAATTTTGCTATTTCTAAAAGTATCAAATTTACGAATATATTTCATTAGTTCTTAAAAGGTTTTACAGTTTGAGAAAAGTAATTTCCTTTGTAATTTTAATGGCAACATATTCAATATTATTTGATAGAGTTGTTTGTGTAAAATGTTCTCATCCACTGTAGTGAATTGAGAAATCAATTCATGTACTTTGTCCGAATATCGTTCAATCTCTTGTCAGTTTATTCTAGTGTGCTTCAGTTCCCTTTTTTAGTTTTTATTTGTTCATCACTTCCGTAAATTTGCAAAACTATTATGCAAAAGTCATAATACGATTTGATTTTACGTCTATTCAGCCCAAAAACGCACTGAGTAGGACCTAGCATTGCTCTCTTCACAGTACACATTTGTCCTTTAGCATCGAAATTGAGACAAGACAAATACGTGGTCAGTCTTTCCAGGTAAGCAATCGGGCTTTCTAAACTTATATCACCGTTCCATGTTAGTACATTATCACAATCTCCTGGAGATGGATTTCGATCTACTTTGTTTTCTAACTGCTGAACCAAATTATTCACAAATCTCCTGCGATTGCTACACTGATCGTCAGATTCAGAATCAATCTGAAAATCTTATACCATTGCTTTCATCCTGTTCCCTATGCTTATCTCCTTCTCATATGCTCCATTTCTCGTCTTGCATCTCGACATTTATTCTGTTTCAGTAATTTTATTTCATGGCTAAGTTATCTGATTTTATCATTGAGAAAACTATTATCTTCAACCAAACTTTCAGACAATTTCTCCAGATTAGCAACCTTTAAGCAATAGTCAACAATGAGAGTTGATTATTCATCCAGCTTTTCACTATTTATTTCACATCGATCGTCGATTTGTTTTAGTTGGGTTGTCATATTAATTAGACTAGTATGCATTTTCTTTCTCATATTCGCTAAATAATATTCTTTTCGCGTCAATCACTTCCTCTCTATTAGCATCAATGATGGCATTGAACTCAATATTTTGGTAATCCAAGGACTTTTGAAACCTATTCTGTCCTTGGCACAACTTTTTGAGTTCCTTACTATGCTCTATAAACATGTTTGAATTCTTCCTGTTGAAGCCTAATATCCGAATTCACAGTATCTATAGAACTTTTCAGCTCAGTTATCGCAATTAGATAAGTCATTTTTGAGAACTTTTTTCCGTGCACTTCATCTCCAATCGGAGCAGATTCAGTTTCCTTTCCTTTAAGGCTAGGTGACGTATTCTTCAACGTTGCCGACTTGTCAAGTTTTTTCAACCTACGTTTAGTAGACGTTTACTAGCATCAGTTATATTCCTTCCGTTTACCAGATCCTCTAACAAACTAATATCTGATTCTGATATATTACTCAACATTTCAACATTCTATCTTACGTACTTCCATCTCAATTACTTTCACGCTCATTCGTACCCCGTAACGCTGACAACCACATATATGTTACGGGTCTTATTTAGGACTCTAGCAGAAGTATCAATTGTCGCTAGAGCATGAATATCTATTCGTAACTTTTCTTCTTTGTAATGTCCGTAACATACTTAGTAGAGTAGCGTGTATTAATTATTTCTGTAATTAATATATCTACTCTGATCATACGTCTTAGAAAATGTAAATACTGTAAAACATAAAAACTTCTAGATTCTCGTTTAATAAAACGTGTATATTTTCTTTAAATTACTTAAGTTTCGGGTCATTTGTAATTTGCTTGAAGTTACTCAAAATTACACATTAAATATTTACTTCAGAATACGGTACAACTTTTACGCATTTAGCGAAGACTTCTTAAAATTTTTAATAATGTTCAAAGTATTTCAAAATCTGAGAGCAATGTCAATAAGTTGAGAACTTAGTGCATGAGGACTTGCAAGTTACTATGAAATCCAATGGACAGCGATCTCGAAATCTTCCTCATAGATGAGTATTGAGACTTCAATTAAATATTGACGCCATCATCTTTTAATACGTATCAATCATCTATGGAGAAGATCTCGAGATCGCTGTCCATTGGATTTTATAGTAACTTCTAAGTCCTAGTGCACTATGTTCTTAAATTTTTGATAGTGCTCTTAGATTTTGGAATACTTTGAAAAATGTTAAAAAGTGAGGGTGGGAGCTAGGAAAGCCCTTAAGTATACCAAAAGAACTAGTCAGCGTTACGCAAACTGTGGTCCGCGGAAACCACAGGTGGTCTTTGAGTTCTGCCTTTGTAGTCCCCTGAATCTAGACTAAATTGAGCCTTACTAAAAAAAAAAAAAAGACAAAAATCAATAACAACTCGTTTCATGAATTTTATTCATGGCCTTTAGATATCTCAGGCCGAAATAGGCGAGGGGAAAGTATTCGGGAAGGTATCGGCAAGGGCCTATGTTGAGGTGCCATCCTGGCATTTGTCTGGTGTGATTGAGGGGATAAACATGAAAAAAAACTCAGTCAGGATGGTCGGCTTCTCGGATCGAACCCACGACTTCCCAAATGCTACGCCAACGCTCTACCACTGAGCTACGACGGCTCGGTAATTCCAATGCAATGACTGTTCAAAAGTTGGAGAATTATACGCTCGCCCGCTTGTATGAGAAGTGCGCCCTTATTTTGCACTGTTCGTGATCAACACGTCTTTTGGTGGTGAAGTTTTTACAAAAGATGGACAAATTCTATTTTGAAAAATAAATGGCTTAATGACATAAAATATGTATGATAGCCTTCAATTATTAAACAGAAACTAATATGTAATTTATTTAAGGTATTAATCCTAATATAAAATTAAGGGAATATTAATTAATATTGTTTGAAAATATTAGTATACTGGTGTTAATATATAACTCAAAACAATAGAATAAATATAAAAAATGCCTTCGAATAGAGCAAAAGTAGGGTGGCCCGTAGAACCTCCCAACTAATAAAATTGATCCGCACTTGAAAATAGTTTGCTGGATGCTGCTCTGAAACATTTCACAATACTCAGAAAGGAAAATATATTTGTAATAAATTACAGAGCTAATAAAAGCTTTGAAAACTACTCGAATTCAAAATTATCCCGCTCCCAGATAGCATGCCAACTTAAAACAAGTTGTCAGTCACTTGCTTTGAGTTTGGCAAACATGATATTGTGTTGAACGTAATGAACAAGCATGAAATAAACTTGATGGAACAACGTATAAGTAGCTTGGTTGTTATAACTAACCTAAGCTTGTACAAACGAACAGTTATACGAGAATGCTTGTCAAACTTGAAACATTTCATTCTTTTTCCCCTTTCACTTTCGCTGTCGTGGTAGACTAGGACTGTTTCACCGTAAGCTAATCTTCGCTAACTCCTACCCTTTTACTTCAGGCGTCTCTTGGGATCTTATGATCTAAGTATAAATGAAGTTTGGAAAACCAACTCGTGTGATTCCGTAGTCTGGTGACTACAGTATCGGGTTAGTGTGCTGTAGGTCCTCCGATTGATTCCCACCGAGGCCAACGTTCTTCTTTTGTTAAGAAATACATTATGTTTTCATTCTTGTCCTGTTAAGACTATTTCAACCTGGATTCTTGTAAACTAGACTATACGATTCAACCTTGTTTAAATCTTTCTGGCTTGATTTGTTAAGCTTGGATTAAGTTGTTACACTTGTCAAAGCAAGCTTGATTCAATTTTGAAACAGGTCAAAATGGCTATGTAGGCTGTAATTCTTCTAGAGAAGAAATCTTGTAGCGCTTCCACCTAGTTAAAATTTTGATTCTTATTTGTCGTAAATACATTGAAATTGACTTGATCCTAACCTATTGCTTGAGACTCTTCAGTTTTGTTAGGTTCTTTGAAATTGTGCGTAAGAGACTCGCGTAGTCATCCGGATTTCCCCGCTAAACAGCTATGGACAGGAGCAATTCCGAATCACTACTAACTAGCTGTAAGTCTCAAAGAAAGGGACTATATGACAAAACCTATTATTGGGTTATTCCGTGTCAAGTGCTCTAGGGTACCCCACCTCACTATAACCGATTTTGAAGAAACTTTATGTGCTTAATCTTTCATGACTCAAAGTTTTGTACAATTTAACATTCGCCAGTGGAATGCTTGTGAAGATATAGCTCTTTGTTTGATACCACAGTGCGCCCATCTACAGTATCCATCTGATATTGTCGCAACTTCGAGTCAAAATATTCCTAGCTTATTTGAGCAAAAGAAATGAAACTTAGCGATTGTATAAAATATATTCCGGTATGTTCAGTAAAACTAACACGTATTTTTATTTTTCACCAGTGGCGTATGTAAAGCATCGCAAAGTGGGCTGAAAAAATGGACTCACTAAAAAAAATAATCTATATTTAGCTTTATGTGGCTCATGTAGTAATGAACTATAGATGAAAAAGTTATAAAAAGAAGTTTTCAAGACATAATTTTCATAAGCAATTCGTACTAAAAAGTAAAACATAACTTTTGTTTATGCATGACTAAAAAGAAAAGCATGGGGCGCTCTCTCATATACAGTCACTTTATAAATTCTTAATATTACGCATAATATTACTCCCAATTCAGAGGTACAATTTTCACAGTGTGCTGTTTTGCACGGAAGGAGTTGAATTTCAAAATTGATTGTTTGTACACTATTACATATTAAAGTCTGTTGAAGATATACAGAATATGAAGGCTAATGTATGTATGATCCCTCAATTTTTATGATTTTAAAAATCCAAAAATTCGTATTTTATGAAAATTGGAGGCTCAATATCTCTGGAGGCGGAAAGTATACAAATATAAAAATTCATAAAAAATTAAGACATCTTTATGCAATATCATTTATTTTTATACTATTTTTAATTATTGTATACAGTCTCTACGTCAGGGGCCTCTTGAACAATATACGTTCGAGCGTTTACATTCATCATCAACTCTCGTTTTAGTATGGAATACCTATAATAGTATTTGAAAGAGTAAGTCTCTGTTTTATACTGTGTTTAATTAATTTATAAAGAAAGAAGAATTTGTCTGTATTATAGATGTGCTGTTTTTTTTTTATAAATAAAGTAACTACTCAAGGAGCAAGAAATTATTTGAAGTAGTTTTCAAAAGCATGTAAAAAATATATTTAAAGGATTTTAGAAATGTTTACTTTCTTCTAGAACACAAACTCAATAATTTAAAATGTTCTATTTGAAAACATTTAAAATGACATCGAAATACTTTTAATTACTTAATAATTTCCTTACAGTATTTTAATGCAATGATTTCCTTAAATTCTAAAATATTTATTAAACGATGTTGCAAAATTGAGAATTTAGAAAATTTTATAATTATTTTAAAATTAGTTTAAGAATATGTTTAAACTAATCTTTAAAAATGATTGAATTTTCTTACATATTTTTTTATATAATTTTAAAATTATTTTCCAATATATTTCTGTTACTTGGGTAAGTTTATTGCTGAATTTCATTTAGGAAGTACTAAAGCCTTTCAGTTGAAATTCAGACTACCTTTTTAACCTTAGCATTTGACGGAAAGTAGTTCGAGTTCATTCTTCCAAAATTCCCCTTGATTTTGTTTGAGGAAATTAGTTTGCATTGCTAGAATGTACCTCCTTTTCTCACAGAAGAAATACCTAGGTAGATAATTTGGTGAGTTTGTTGTGTAACACATGAATATAAGTTTTTGCATTAATACATAATTTCTTCTCCTAATTTGTAAAATTTGTTTCGAAAGCAGGAAGCGTTGACCGTCCATCCGCCGAGCGCGCACTGCCGCTACCGTTCAATGCCCGCCGAGGCTTCTCTTCTTCACTATAAATAATCTCGTGGTGAGGATGGCCAAGTATAGCCCGTTGGCACTCACCCAGGTTTGCTCTCGCTCTCCCCGCTAATTTCGTACTCCCCATTCTCTGGACAAGAGATGGCGCCCGCAGCGCCACTGCTTTGTGTCTGCTGCACCCACCACTTTTTCATTTCCCGATACTTGTGACCTTGACCTGTCATCGACGGGGCACATTGACCCATCTTGCAACGCAGACTGTGTACTATGCAGAATCTTATGTGTATTATTACCTTGATGTTGAGATCACTTTCATATTCCTAATAATAATGAAATTACGATATTGAACACAAGCACCCAACGCTCTGGAATTATGTGCTTCCTTTAATATATTTTCCTAAGATAAGGGCGAAATCTTTGTTCATGTAGCTAACTTGCTACCTTGAGTGAGTGAATTGCTATGAACGTCCTAAACGAGCTAGAAGGACGGGATCTACAGCTTTTGGTAAAGTTGACTCCTAACCACTCCGTTCAATAGAGGCCTGCGGGACTTGGACCTGTGACTACGGGCGCAGTAAACAAGCGTACTTATCATTTGACCAGCCGGAGGGGTCGTAACTACCTTCACGGATTCTCAATTCTCTGTATCTTCACAGTTCAATGCGTCTTTCGTGTAGCTACGTTTTATTTTGCAGACCCCGTGGTTACTATCAGGGATTTTGCCAGTTTTTTTTCAGTTTGAATGGATGTAAAGCAAAAATTGGGGGTGTAGGTAGAGTTTTGCCGGGATGCTATTGATTTTTAGCCGTAAAAGATTTGTAGTTGGGATGTATTAGAGAATTTGGAGAGGTGATACCCCCTTCCGGGGGGGGGGGGTCAGAATTCCTGGTTACTGACACTGATTTCGGATCAGCACTGGAGAGGCATGCTGGTTTGAGTCTTGCTGCTGAACATCCTGACTTAATTTTCCAGTACTTTCCTCAGTCCTAACAGGTAAATAGGGCTAGTACCTTCAATAAAGGCCCCGATAGTTACATTTCCATAAAAGAGTGCTCGCCATGGGACATCATTCCTCAGACGTGATTACCTGTAGGCGTAAGACGTTGTAGAGACCGGAAATGTAAAATTTCAATTCATATTTTATTATTACGTAACACTGAAATTTAAGATGTAAAACACAATACAATACCTGCCTGCCCTGGTGAATATTACGTGGATGTATCAGGTTGGATCCTAAGGGTTATTGGGTTCAAATCCCGGCTGGAGCATAAATGTATATGGATCTTATAAACCATTTGACTCGTATCCAAGTCACAGTTTCTAAAATAGAAACAAATAAAGCTTTAACGATGCAATGCTGCTCAATTTTAATTAATTCCAGGATTCACTTCAATCCGATAATTATTCCTTTACCCTTGTTATATCCAGGGTCCCCTGATTTCTTAATATACGATAAATACACAAATTAGAAGGTAAATACATGGTAGTGACAGAGACAAAAGATATAGGGAAGCACCTCCCTTCGATGAACGTCTTCACATTTTTTCGGCTTTGGTACTTTGACAAATTTCATGTTCACCACTAAATATCTCTCACTTGTCAGTTCAGTGTCTCTTGTGTTGAACATCCCGTAATTTAAAGCTGAATGATTGATTCAACGTCTTATGTCCAGGTGTAGGACCTTTCTTACTTGAGCTACTGTACCAGTTGGCCTGAGCCAAAGTTTCCTAAAGGTCATAAATGAAATTCACGTACTGAACTAGTCAATGAGCTTGAAGAAAACAGGGAAATAAGTAAAATCGTATCGAGAGACATCTAGCAGTTAATGGCAGAACTGAAAGAAGTACCCAGATATAATGAATGATTAAGTTTCTCTCTTGTATCTTTTCTCTCTTGTAATGACAATTTTCAGCGATTGTACTTTTATTATGTTTTAAATTCACGTACAACAATTAACACTTGAGGTATCAGGTTCTAATTAACATACGTAAACCCAAAAGAATACCGCAATATATTAAAGTTTCTTATTATCTATTCAGTTTATTTACGAGTTCTATGTGCAAATAGAAGTGTACTAACTAGATGATAAATTAATTATCTATTAATGTTTGGTTTCGTGCTCTCCTGTTAAAAAATTGAGAACGAAATCTTTCGTGTCAATTTGAGTTAAATTTTATTGTTTTAGATTACAGTTGCGTTGCCCTTTAGTTATAGTTATTTCAAAATTAGGAAAATAAATTTGGGATATACTACGTACATATACACGTGGGACTGGAGCAGAAACTCTTTTGATGAAATAATCAGAGAGAAAGATTAAAATCTTTCCAAATGTGATCTTGAAGGAGAATAAAAATTATCACCTAGAGGAACTAAAGAGTGGGAGAGAAAATAGTAAACTAAAGAAAAAAGACAAAACTGTTTTAGATATTGTAGGTAAACGCAGAATTGTACTTCTGAAGGTTGCAGTTGAAGTCATGGTTGAAAGGAAAGGATACAAAAAAGGGATGCAGAGAGATCGTATCTTCCTGACCCACCTTAATCAGTCTTCCTTACTGAATCGTGGTTTCGTCCACTACACAAACAAGGAAAGCGCTAGCCAAAAGTTACAAGGACGAGTTTGGATAAATGGTTGAAGATAGCAGCTCTATCTAAAAAGAAAGGAGAAGTTTTACATCTGGTTGTGAAACTCTCAAACGTCCTTCGCTTCTTTTATAAGAAGGCAACACATGTTGTGGGTTATAA
This sequence comes from Lepisma saccharinum, assembly GCA_022664845.1. Taxonomy (NCBI): domain Eukaryota; kingdom Metazoa; phylum Arthropoda; class Insecta; order Zygentoma; family Lepismatidae; genus Lepisma; species Lepisma saccharinum. The sequence continues at coordinate 46,773 of JAGDQP010010642.1, forward strand.
ATGAGAAGATAAAATTTTCCCTACAGTTTTAATAGCACACAAAATAAGAACCGAAACCCAAGGACAGAAGACACTAGCACTAAAGTAATAATTTATGTATTTCACTCTATGATATTAATCTCAGAAAATGTTTATGCCTTGTCTGTATTTAAACTGAGAGTCTTAGAAATAAAGGGGTGCAAGTTATATGTTTTAAATCAAGGTCATCTCTTTGTATTACACGAAATATGTGCTACAATATATTCATATTTCGTACATAGACCCACCAATTCAATACGTCTTTGTACTTAAATATATTTGTGTTATACATAAATGATAAGATTGTTTAAAAAAATCAAGTATCACTGCACCCTTTTATTTCTAAGTCCCTCAATTGATTTTGACATCATATCTGTCTCTGATATGGAATGTACAATGTTGCAAAAACATACTTTCTTGGTAGTGGAATTGCTCTTAATATCCTAAGCGAGTTAGTCAATAGGATCTACAGCCATCTTTTGCTTAGGTGGACTTAGTTGAGCCTCATAAGCACCGAATACTGGGTGCCCAAGCTTACCAAGTTAAGGGCACAGCCCGCCACGTGGAAGCGAGTAGTGGCGACCCCGCATCAACGGGCGGGTACTTTTGGTAGTTTACAGTATAAGAACAGAGGTGCGATTTTCGAGTTTCAATATGGAACATCAATATTGCTAAGAATCGAAAATCAAACGATAATGAATTATCGAACATTTTACATCGAAAAATCGTTAAAATCGCATATCGTTCATATCGAAAAATCGTTGGAAATCGCGAATATCATTCATATCGAAAAATCGTTGGAAATCGCATATTATTCACATCAAAATCGTTGCAAATCGAATATCGTTCATATCGAAATTTGTTGGAAATCGAATATCCATTGAATCGAAAAATCATTTCATATCGATATTTCATTTGTTTAACTATCGATCAATCAATCAAAAAATCGGACAGCCCTAACGGCGGCACCAATAACGACGTACTGAGTGCGTATGGCAAATGTCAATTGGTATTCATAAATGAAAATCGATAGTACGGTATTTGTAATTTTACAAATGTGTGTGTAGTAATAAAACATTGTACAGAAAGTGTAGTGTTACCATATTGAAATGTGGTAAATAGACCGATATCCCTGAACTCAATAAGGATATCGTCTGTTGTCTGTTTCTCCCTACTCCTTTCTTTTACGTGCTATTTCAGACTGAGTGCATATAATCCAAAATAACACAAGAAAAGGTTGTGCCGTCTCAAGATTGGAAAGATCATCTAAATGAAGGTCACTATATTTAAATCTGAAGTCAGTTTCGGTTTATCTTCTTTCGTTTAGGCGATTGTGTGCCTTAGGGACACTGACCGCAGATAGTACAAAATTAAAAATAAAGGCAGATAGGCTGTAGCCTTACTTGATTCAAAATGCCCTGATAGATTAAGGACGTTGAACTCAAAATCTCAAACGCGTTTTTCTCTATCTGCTTTGGGTCGCCTACATTACAGGCAGATAAACGAAAATTGAATTTTAAAAAATGGGAGGTTGGAGGCTTCACCAGAACTGTATTTAAATAGTGACTAAAAGTGAAAAATTAAAAACAAATCAAAAGTTTACTCAGTAAATTCAGCAAATGCTTTTAAAACCCAGGAGGCTTTGTACAATGTAGTTTTCTCTCTTAACAAAACAAAGAAAATGGAACCTTGAAGTAAATTGTTATTAGAGAATTGACCCCTAATTCTTGTAGTATAGGAATGCTCTTTTGTTGTTCACTCATTTGGAAAATGGCCATTTGTTCCTACCCTTTAGTTTCGTGTTTACAAAGTAAGAAACAAAAGAGATGCTTTTCCACCAAACTGTTTGGATTAAAACATTCGTTGTAAATGGTCTTGCGAACACTTAAGAGACGTTATTTTGGCAATTGTTCTACAATGTTATATAGCGGTGAACAACCGGAGGATGTCTGATCGGTCTTGTTGCTATGAATAGGTCCTTGAAATCGAAGCTTCTTGTTTTCGTATCAGGGATCTTAGTCAAAGTGCTCCTACTCAAAATATAATCTTGAATAACTTTGTATATTCAAATTCAGCGAACCTTCTATTTTTAAATTTTAACAATAACTATACTGATTTCCATCCAGTGCCAGCTACAAAAAGAAGAAGAAGAAGATAGTGTCAAAATATATGCATAGAAAGAATGTTATTGGAAAAAAGTCGAATGTTCTGTCATGAATGTCATATGTTTGGAGACTAAAGAAAGCTTGTATTTTCGGGCATGGAATATTATAAACCAAAAAGGGAAAAGTCGTGAGTGACACCATATTGGGAAAAAATGCCCTCAAACACACAATGAAAAAGTGTACTTAGATTCGTAGAAACTTACTGATGCAAAAGTTTTCGAAATCCGAAAGTTGGACTAACATTGAGCCACATCCATGTCGGTCTGTGTGCGCAACTTGTTCTCTTTGTTTCTTAATCTATGACGAGCAGCGAACTACATGAATTTAAAATTTTGTTCGTAGAGAGTCTAGAATTGGTAAATCAATTTTCGCAATTAGCTCTTGAAATTACTGGGATAAAGTCTGTATTATATAGATTATTATTAGTATCCCATCCTGGATAGGTATTCATCTGGGGAGAACGAAAACACTTCTTATTGTTTGATTTATAGACTATATACAGTATCACTAAGTTGAAGAGAAATCGTCGGTGAAAGGGGGCAGGGAGTAGGGAAGGTTGAGAGTACTGGTATTAATAACGTGTATAAAGGATGCATAAAGGAAAACCATGTAATTTCTCATACTGTTTCTTTCTATTAACGGAAAGGAAGGCCTTTTTTCTTTTAATCTTACGAAACACGTGACAGCGCTAGGGCAAAAGTTGTCAGCCCAGCCCCAAAATTAAATTAAATTAAATTATAATTAATTTATTATTACATTATTTTCTTCACTTCAGAATGGTTGGTTCATGGTGTCCTCAAATCTTGCAACGTTAATTTCACGACTTCATACAATGATGAAGTTTTGCATAGAGACATAAATCGGGTGGCAATATCATATTCCATTGTTACTTTCATACATTTCTATATTTTAAAAACATATTTTAATACTTTTTTTAAAATTAAAATATTGATTTCTTTATCCTAAAATAAATACTAGCCTGCAATGATGTTGTGTTTTAAAATGGTTGCAGAACATTTTAGGATTTCGGTCACAAAATATTAGCTTGAAATAAAGTATCCGAACACGAAATAATATAAAATAAAATATTTTAAAAACATTTTGAATACATATTTATTTTAAATAATTCGTACGCGTACTAAAAAGTAAAAAATAATTCTGTTTATGCATGACTAAAAAGAAAAGCATGGGGCACACCAATCCAAGAATTTATAAAATCTGTGACTGTATATGAGAGCACATCCCATGCTTTTGTTTTTAGTCATGCATAAACATAATTATTATTTACTTTTTAGTGCGGGGACGAATTGTTTATGAAAAATATGTCTTCAAAAAGTTTTTAAATATTTTTTAATGTTATTTCCTTAGTGTAAAATGGCTACCACATTCTGTATGTACTTTAAATAAAAAAAGGACTACTAGAAAGACCTTGAGATGTTTTAAAATTCAAGGCTTACTTACTCCTCAACCAAAAATGGAACCGCGTAAATATTGCACATTTGCAATAACGACAGCCTATAGGGAACATTAAGAATAGATTCCTGCTTTGCGTTCAATTGTGTGAGTAAACACATAGCGCGACGCTACATAAAAACTCTTTATATGACGTCAACTGTTAACTATGTACAGACTTCCAGATATAAGAAGAGATAATTTGGGATTGACTTAATGTCACATTTTATACTTCAATGTATCTCATTTACTTAAGTACTCACATCTTTTAAAATTATATCTACACAGCAAAAAATAGCTGTTTTGATTCAATATTTTTTGATGTCCCACGGCGACCACCACTTTTTTGTGTAAAATCAACACAACACACGGTGTTGTTTTCGGTACGGGAAGCAGGAGAAACATATAAAATCCTGAAGCCGGATTTGAACATGAGTTGCTCAATTAGAAGTCCAGCAACTTACCGACTGGACTAAATTACCAGACATAAGAAACACTAGATTCAAACAGTATATAGGATTAGAAATACCTTTCCCGAGCCCCAAAATCAAACTAAGCTACTCCGACGACTTACTCCATGGTTTAATAACTTTTCTATTTGTCAATTTGGGATCAGAATTTCAATTCATTGAAAATATTGTCCGTTTCTACGAAAGCAAGCGATCAAGTTGACGGCAAAAAACACTTCACCAGTATTAGACATGTTGTTATCTTAAGAAACCCCTAATGCTGGTCAAGCGTTTGCTGTCTCCATCTTGATTGCTTGCTTTCATAGAAATTGAGCATATTCTCAATGAATTGGAATTCTAATTCCAAATTGACAAATAGAGAAGTGATTAAACTATGGTGTAAATCGTCTGAGTAACTTTGTTTGTTTTCGGTGTTCGGGAAACGTATTTCTAATCCTATTTACTGTTTGAATCTACTGTTTCCTATGCATGGTAATTTAGTGCAGTCAGTAAGATGGTGGGCTTCTAATTGAACAACCAATGTTTAAATTCGCTTCAGGCTGTTATTTGTTCCTCCTGCTCCCAGTGCCGAAATCAACACCAGGTGTTGTGTTGTGTTAATTTTTCGCTCACAATGCATTATTTATTTATTGAACACAACAGGTTATGTACCTAGTTCAGATGTTCATTGTACATATGATACATTCTACAAGATACTGTATATATTCATATTTGATGTTTCGTGGTGACATTCTGTAAAAACAATTCATTATTTTATATAACAATGAAATTCACTTGTATTTAAATTAAATATGTCTAACTCTGGACATGCTTTAAGAATACAATTATATAATGAGCACATTCTCCTAATAGGCGATATATATAATACATTGGTCCTTTGGGGTGGGAGGTCGAAAACTGCATTACGAGGCTCTTTGCGGAACGTGCAACCTTATTTCGGATAATAATTTTTCTGAGTAAATTTTACTATGTACTAGTTTGTGTAGAAAAGATAATAGAAAATTAACTCTTCTATTTTCCAGAGATTGGAATGAGTACCATACTTGTTTACTAGGTCCAAGTAGTTTTCGAATTTAGGATATATTCCTATTTCATTGTATGTAAAAAGCGAACAAATAGATTGTATAATTTCGATTTCCCGTGTGTTCTTCTTTGTATTAGGATGCCATACTCCTGCAGCATATTCTAACTTCGATCGAACATACGCGGCATATAAAGTTTTTAAAACATCAATATTCGAGAAGTCACTTCCTTGTCTCATTACGAACCCGAGATTCTTAAAAGCGTCACCAATAATACGCTTAATGTGTATATCAAATGAGAGGTCACACCTCTGTACACTTTATGGTCACACCAAGATCGGTGATAGAGTCTACTCGGACCAGTGGTGTTTCATTGATACTGTATTCAAATTCCAAATATCAATAGTTCCTTTTTCTAGTATAAGTCATTACACTACATTTTGAAATGTTTAATAACAACATGTTTGTTTTGCACCAGTTGGAAACTGCATTGATGTCATTTTGTAAGGTGAAAGCATCTAATTCAGAGGAAATGCTACAATAGATTTTTAAATCATCTGCGAACAATAGCTTGTTGGAGGATGTTATTACATCGGGCAAGTTATTTGCAAATAACAAAAACAAGAGAGGTCCAAGGTTCGATCCCTGCGGCACCCCAGAATTTACAACAAATTCCTCGGATGTAATATTTTTATAACGCACACGGTTTTTACGGTGGTACAAATAAGACGCTATCAACTGGCGAAGGTTCGATGAGAAGTTGAAAGACACAAGCTTGCTGAGAAGGATGTCAACATCATGTCATGATGTCATGATTAATCGACTTGGGTTTAATGACTTCGAATCGGTCACTTGGGTTTAAATCCCGGTCAAGACGCTGGATACTTTTCTTTAGTGCTCCCATGCATAGCGTTCTGAGATGCATCCACCCTCCTATTAAACTGAGTACCAGAGTGTCATCCTGGGCACCTTGGGAGGTAACGGTGGTCGAGTGTGAGACCAGCCACCCCACTTGAATTCATACCGTAGGTATGGAATGTGTGTCGGATCATTGGCCGGGAGGACGAGGTTCAATTCCAGCCAGGGTATTTTTTTTCAGCGTATAAAAGCAGCCACCCTGCTGCATCCTCACAACTAGGTTGTGGAACGCGTTCTGTAGGATATTTCGCCATTCCTCTTGCAAAATATCAGACAGGTGTGCGTTGGAATTTGACTGCATCTCCCGCGATCTTACCCACCGATTCAACTTGTCCCAAAGGTATTCTATGGGATTGACGTCCTACTTCTGGCAGCCCAATTCAAGCGTTGGACATTGTTCTCTTCATACCACCGTGCAGTAGCAGCTGCAACATAGCATCTGGCATGGTCATCTTGCAAGTGACAGGTCTCTAATGATATTCCATTAAAACGTCACAACGTTAGAAAGATATAATTGTCTACAATTTTATAGTACGACTCCACGTCTATGCTATCACGAACAATCACCAGTGATCCGATGCCGTAGTACACGAAATATTCCCACCCATAATGCCACCAACACTAAATTTCCTGGTGTGCACTGCGATTGAAGGTATTCCCCAGGTAGCATCCACACCCTTGCACGTCTATCAGATCGAGCCGGTGTAAACCTCGACTCGTCACTCCACAGAATAATTTCCACTGCTTCAGTTTCCAATTGCGATTATCCAAACACCACTTGAGCCTCTGAGCTTTATTGATATTCGTGATATGGGGCTTGTGTGCAACTGGAATGCCTTAATATCCGAGGTGATGGTCCTCTGTTCGTAAAGTTTTAATGGAAATTGACACTTCTGCTGTCTGAAATTCTTGTCTATTGACGGCCATCGGCTGTGTCTGGTTTTTGACATTTTCACATTTCGGGATTCTGCTATCTCTGTTGGTCGGAATTTTCTGTCACCAAGAACGTTTGGCATTCCTACAATCTCTCTCCACCATCTCCTTAAGCAGGACTAATTCCACAGATGATTGGGGATTGTTTAACTTAGCGGCTATCTCTCTGCTGGGCAACCTACTGAAGTGGCATCCCACGATTACACCCTTATCAAAGTTCGACAGTTCTCCTTCATAACTTGTTCTCTTACCCACCGAAACACATCAAACATGTTTAGGGGCGCATAACGGTCGGACGAAGCTAATGACCTACCGTCATAGGGTGACCAATTATCTTCTGGTAGATAGTGTATGATAGCACATATTATTGTAAATAATATCCACCCAATTTACAAGAAGTAAGACGTGATTTTTAAAAAAAAACCGACTACACAGCGACAAACGTAAAGAAGCTGATTTAGTACTGAAGACTTTTGGGTTAAATATTAAGTGGACGGATGATGTTGGTTAACTGTTGTATCATATGTCTGGCATGTTGTTCGATATGTAATGCACCCGAGTACTCCAGTATGACAAATTAGAACTCACTGGTTCACACTTCTTTGTTTAACTTTGAAAGATGTACCTACTAGACTAGACATTTTATCTAAAATCTGTGTATGAGTTTGAATGTGACATAATTCGCTTTGGGCTGAGATTCTTACTTACATGATCTCTATAACTAACAGTTCTACACGTATGTGCTTACTTGGTCTTCTCTACAGATTTACTGAAATTAAGGAGGGCATACTGAAATTCATTGAGTAAGTTTTACAAAACCTTCACCTTTCCTAGACTTGAATATTGCTCCCCAATTTGGAACATTTCTAATCTTTCTCATATTAATTCTGTTCTGAACTTGTTTCTTGCTATAGTCAAAAGAAGAATACCATCGCTACGTAGTTTAAGCAAACCCGAGTTATTATCCGTTCTTGGTCTCCACGTTCCCTCTTCTCGCCACAAGCTGACAGATATGATGTACTTATACAAGATACTTAACGGGAAGCTCAGTCAGAACTGGAAACATAATATCTCAGTTTTACCTTCTTCCTGTTCTCTTGCGAAAAACTAGAAAAATCTGCTTCATTGTCCAACGCCTAGGTTAAGTATACTGCAGCGCTCCTTATTCTATAGACTGGTAATTGTGTACAATAATCTTGATCCAAATATTGATATTTTTGGATCTGAGAATACTATTCATCGAGCGAGAATTACAAATATCTGTAAATTATTCATCTTATGTATTATAATTGTCATGTTACCGGTATTTATATTACTTGCTATCTTGTTATTTTGTAGTTTAATTTAATGTTATATTGTTGGTAATAATGTTAATTAGTTTTGGTGTAAAATGGCAGTTCTAGCTGTATCTGGAACTTGATAAAGAAATAAATAATAAAATAAAATTAGATTAAAACTTT
>JAGDQP010010643.1:0-55210 GCA_022664845.1 Lepisma saccharinum
TTCTCGGAATTTGCGCAGTTATCATTATACCGTTCATTCGGAATTTTTTTTTACTTTCTAGTTATTTGGTTAGTAATAGTTATATTACTATAACTCTCTATTTTTTAAAAAATTATGTACTGTTATTACTTATAATACTATAGTATATAAAATACTTAATTTTAGTAATAAAGTAAGTATATTATTCTAATTATTGGAGATCTTCCATATTTTCTTTACAGGGTCCTTAGAAGATCTAGAGAAAGATGAAAGAAGAAAAGAAATATAAAAAATAATTAGTTATGAAAATTATTATTTAACTAACATTTTAAAATAATTATAAAAAGCGGAACTTTTCCATTTTTAAATGTAAAATAGCAAATGTAAAAAAAATATTTTAGCGTTTATAAAGTTTTTTAGGGTCATAACTTTTATAGTATGTAAGAGCAATATTCTATTGCTAAATGTGAAAACAAAATTTCATTATGTTGTTTTTGTTTACGAATTATTCACAATTAGATATTTAACCTTTGACCTTAAGGTCACCACTTTTTTCACATAAACTTTTTGCTTATCTTATACCGAAACTGAAAACAGAATTTTAATATGTTGTTTGTTTACGAGTTATACTCAATTATATATTTGACCTTTGACCTCAAGGTCTTCACTTTTTCACATAAACTATTTGCTACCCATTATACCAAAACTGAAAACAGAATTTTAATATGTTGTTCCGTTTACGAGTTATACACAATTATATATTTGACCTTTGACCTCAATGTCATTTCTTTTTTCATATAAACTATTTGCTACTCCTTATACCGAAACTGAAAACAGAATTTAATTTGTTGTTTTGTTTACAAGTTATACACAGTTATATATTTGACCTTTGACCTCAAGGTTACTACTTTTTTAGCATAAACTATTTACTACTCTTATACCGAAACTGAAAACAGAATTTTAATATGTTGTTTCGTTTACGAGTCATACCCAATTATATATTTTACCTTTAACCCTAAAGTCACCCCCTTTTTTGGTATGTAGCAGTCAATGTGAAAAATTGCAAAATAAAAAAAACAATTTTAATATTTTATTTCGTTTACCAAATATTAATAATTGCCTACAATTACAATTATTAATAATATCATAATTTCTAATTAGGTTATTATGGTAAAAAATTCTACTTGTGAAAAAATAAACGAATTTTAAAAATACAAGCTCTTCCCTTTACATTTCCAATTATTGCTATTATCTTAATTTTTAATTAGGTTATTTTGGTAAAAAATCTACTTACCTAAACCTCCTCCTCCTCCTTCTTCTTCTTCTTCTTCTCCAGAAAATCTTCCTCTCCTTCTACTCCACGAAACTTGGACTCATGGCAATTTTTCATATGTATTACTTGTGTTTAACAGAATAATTGTATAAAAATATATGTGCGAGGTAAATATTCTGAAATATTTTTCATCAATTATGATTACATTTTAATAAAATTAATTAAAAACTTAAACATACTTTTTTTAAAATACTTTAATATAATACAAGTGAAACAATATCAGGCCCCATGTTAATATGTAATTTTATAATTATAAAATCTAACCTGTATAATATGTATTCAAGAAGGATCTATAAGGTGTAATTCGTGTGGGTTAAAAAAAGGTCATACTCTTTTATAAATAAGTGTGTTTTTAAAATAGCTGTATAATTTCTGCTATATTAAATAAGGCTTCGTAGTCTTTTATAAAATCTCTGCTAGAGGTTGCAAAATAAGCTTCATTCCCCATTTCACGAAATTATGCACTGGTCTAAGCTCTGCTATATTAAAAAGGGGCTGGAAAAAGGTGCCGTAGTCTTTTATAAATAGGGAATGGGCCGTAGCTTTGTGCACAATGTGTGGTTAAATCTCTGTTATATTAAATAGAAGTTGTAGCCTTGTGCACTATGTGGGATATTGGAGGGCGTAAGGGCGTTCAAAAATATATTCGTTGCCTTTTATGCCATCTTAAATAGGGGTTGAAAAATATTGTCATACTCTTACAAAAAATAAAATACTACTATTTAAATTCTAATTAAATTCACAACAACCTCAAGTGCATATAGGGGGTTAGGTCGTAAAAGAGCCCCGTACTCTTTTATAATGTGAATTAAATTGAATGTTAAATAGGGGGTGAAGAATGTGTTCATTGCCTTTTATGCGATGTTAATTAGGGGTTGGAAAAAGGTGCCGTAAAATATTCCTGTGTAATTTCATAGCCTTATAAACCCCGTTGCCTGTGTAATCTCTGCTCTGTTAAATATGGGTCGTAGCCTTGTGCACTATGTTGGGTGGCGTAATATTAAATAAGAGGGGTCGTAGCCTTTCATAGTGTTGTAGTGTAATTTCTGCTATGTTAATTGGGGGTGCGGTTAAAATATATTCATTGCCTTTTATGCCATCTTAAATAGGGGTTGAAAAATAGGGTCATACTCTTTTACAAAAAAATAAAATAATTAAAAATAAGGGCCGTAAAAGAATAATAAATACCCAAATCTAGTTCCAAAAAAGTAACCACATTTGGTTCCAAAACTCATGACACCAGATATCGTACAGCCCTGGAAAATTGACTCCTGGCTATCAGGCGGGCTAGGAAAAAAGGGCCATTTTTAAGAAAACCGCGTCAAGTGCCGCACTCCTACTCACACCCAATTGATGCTTCCAGTCCTGTTTTTAGCCAGAAAATAGCTTATCAATGGTATTTTCATGAAGATATAATGAGAAAAGGGAAGATTTTGCATCAAAGTATGACTGATAATGTAGATGTTCTTCACATACCCAAAAAAGACTGCTTGGAAACACATTTATTCAGAATATAAAGAGAAAACAAACAAATGTACCCTATGGGAACGGTTGTCTTGTTTTGGGATATGATTCAAGTGTTTTCGATTCATAATTTCACTCCAGACCCCGTTTATAGCACATCCAATGGCACACCACAGTTGGTTCACCTTGCTTCCGGAACTATCAGACGGTAAAACATTATAGAGAATAAATAGAACCTAATACCGAAAAATGCTCTGTTACAAGCATATTTTGGTCTTATTCATTCGGTACTTTCTTATGGAGTTATGTTCTGGGGAGGCGCTCCCGGGATAAAACGGGTGTTTTTACTACAAAAATCAGCGATCAGATGTATTATGGGTTTAAATTCTAGGGATTCATGTAAAGCTAGTTTTAAGGAACTGAAAATCTTAACTTTGCCTTGTTTATTTGTTTTTAATTGCCTCAAATATATCAAGGAAAATATAGACAAATTTAGCTTAAGAGGTTCTCTTCATAACTATCCTGTTAGAAATAGTAACAACATATATCCACCTAAAATAAGGCTAATGAAATCTTACAACAACTACCAACATATAGGAATAAGAATGTTTAACCTTTTACCAATGAGAATTAGGAACAATAACTTAGAAAGATTTAATAAGGAAATTAAAAAAATATTGGTTAACTCGGCGGCATATGATATTGAGGAAATAAAAATAACTCTGCAAAATATAGAGTAATTACATGGAATAGGAGAGAGGTTTAGACTCCATGCCAATGCAATTGTAAATGTTTTGAAAGGAAAATTGAAATAATTAATAAACTGTACATAATGGATATTTGACTTATGTTTTGACTTGTACATGGCTAGACTATGTTTTTTTTTTAAATTGTATTTTAATTGTATTCTGAATTGAAATTTTATTGTTTTGTATTTTGACATTGTTCGAACATTGTATATGTAAATGAACGAAATAAAGAATGAATGAATAATAAATAAAATGGTTTGTTTGTTATGGCCAAAATAGCAAAATCCTTTTGGGCTAACGAAAATCTTATTGCTTGATTTGACATCACATGGTTCGGCCTACGTAATATTTAGCAACTAGCTATAACGTTGGTCCTAAAAGCGATGCCCAACGCCCGGAAATAACCAAAAGAGCTATTCGGTTTTATGGTTGGCTTTACGTTGTGTCAACCTCTAAAATATTACAACCGGGCATACTTTTTTCTTACTTTGGCCTTTTGTTAGTTTTCTTGACATTGGGCCAACTATTGGCCGATTTGATGCTTTTGTGGTTGGACAATGGTTCCAACTTCAAAATCCAACAACATAAACCTACGTTGCCGAGATAATACAGTGCATAGGGCCAATGAAGGATGTTACTTCGGAATGGTCAATAGATATATATCGGAAACGGTTTAAATGATCTGCATTAGTATTTGGTACTAATACACTCGCCTTTTATTGTCGAAAAGAACGTACATAGAGACAAACAGACTTGAGACTGGATTTCAACGACTTATTTAGCTGTTTTTATAGAGCGACAGGATAGTTTTTATTTTCTCAGCTTTGTCCGTTGTTAAGAGTATGCGACTAAAGTAGGACTGACCGTACATTTTACGGTTAATACTATAATTTGATATCCTTCGCACTTTGTTACAAGGTACACCCTAAGTGAATTGTGCACTTCATCAGAAATTATCTTGTCACCGCCCCCTCTGCCCCACTAATCCTTTAGGCAACCTTGGCTCACGCCAGACGGAAGAATTGCTTCAATGAAGAAAGTGGGAAGGAAACGGCAGACCATATATTCATCCGCTACATACAAGTGAATACCTACCTTGAAACAAGCATATGACAAACCAGGACCGAACTGAGGAGCCTACGTAGCAGAGATAAACGCTCGACCATTGAGGCAGCTCGGGCTACCAGCATTACTAGTATTAAGTATTGTTCGTATTGTTTCACTCGGGAGAGTGGGAGAAAAAAGTTGATTCGAAGATGTAGATGAGTAATAATAAGGCACCGCGCTGTCCAAGGTAGCACAAGACTAACTCTTCATTTGTATCATAAAATTGCATAAGAGACAGTATCCACCAGGGTTAATGTTGCTTGCACCCGGTATTAGATAATAAACATTCATATCGTACATCTGGAACCCGACTTGCTGATAATGTCCAATGTTATGCGGGGTTGCATACCAATACAGAGTAAAAAATTGTTTTGATGGACCAGTCTATTAACTATTGAGTTCGTCCCTTCACGATTCGCCCACTTACAGTCAGTCAAAATACACACCCATTCCCCTGCCGGGACTCGAACCCGGTACTTTTGAGCCGTTTGATTAACGCCCAAGACTGCACGACTATCCCTCCGGAACCAATACAAAGAATACCAATTGTACGTACTATCATGGCCAATAAAATGTTTAGATGACTTTATTATACACGATTTTTCTCTAAGTCTAGAAGATAGGCCACCCAACTAACGTAGAGGGGGCGATGTGTGATTCTGAGAATTTGTGCGTGAACGAGCAAGGGTTGAAATTTTCTTTTCTTTAAGAGAAATCATTATCGCATGTCCTGGCTTCTGGAAAGATATTTATGGTTTCTTGCAGTATGTAGGAAATAATAATAATAAAAACAACGTACGAGAATCGCATTTGAAACAGCAAAACAGGGAACCTAACGCAATTTTACTTTAGTTGGGCCATTAGTTGAAATTTACTGAAATATGTTATTTAAATTGTCCGATAGAAAAGATCCTTACCGAACATGGAGAATGGAAAATGAACGTTAAAACCTATGGTTACTAGGTAATTATTTATTTCTTAATGAATCGTGTATCACATAGAACACTAACGTTATGTACGAAAGACAAGACAAAACGTCTGTTTCTATCAGTTCTTAAAAATGGGGCACGATATTCATGCTTTATAATTTCTGATATTATGTTGTTATTTACGTTACAAAGAAGATGTTAGTAGCAAAATACACAAAATATGTTGCGTGCTAAGGTATAGTAAATGTAATATATATACATATATATATATATATATATATATATATATATATATAAATCACAGCCATATTCAATCTACTATTGGATGAGGCCTCTCCCCGCTGACCAGACGAGTTAGGTATATATATTATTAATATTCAACAGATACAAATAAAATAATGGAACTTTGAGCATCATATGGAGAATATCTGAGATAAATTAAGATCTTTCTCTTTCCAGACAAATGCGTGTGTGATAAATGTAGAGCTGAGTATGTTTTGTTCCAAACATCCATCATACCTAACTTTGGAGACTATTGGTTTCGTATTCGGGAGGTCCTCAGTTCGGTACCAGCGGCTGACTGTCCTAACTTAGGTTTTCCCAGTTTTTTCCTCAGCCACACCAGGCATGTACCGGAATATTACCTTCAATTTAGGGCCTGGTCAACTCCCTACCGCATTTCACAAAACCTTATCTGGGAGTGATTCATAGGTGCCTAAAAGCTATAAATAAGATGCAAACTCAACGAGTATAATATATAAACTGTTGCTCGGTATATTGCTTCCCCTAATGCCGTGTGGATGGATCGACATGGAAACCGAGTTGTATCGAGTGGCCGTAGCTCAGTTGCTACAGCGTTGCCTTAGCAATTGAAAGGTTCTAGTACGGCCATCTATCCTGACTGAGGTAGTGCCGGGCCATTTTCCTCACGACACGAATTAACTATTGTTTACAATAATCCGCAGAGATAGAATAAACACACACACACACATAATGACAGATAGTGTGTGTAGGAGAAGGAATGAGTAAGAAAAAAAAGGAATTGACGAAGTCATGGAAAGAAAGACAAGGATAGAAAAAGATCAATGAAAACATTGAAACTAGATTGATTTATTATCATCCTAATGAACAAACGCAAACACACGGTTTACTTTCAGATTCTAGCTAGTGATGCTTGTTGTCTCTCCAGCCCAAGAAGAATCTCTGATTGAGCTCTGCAAATAGTTGAAGCTATCATTTTAGTCGAAAAAACACGCCGCTGGCTGGGGAATCGAACCCATACCGTATGATTGACAGGTCAAGACGGATCCACTGCACCACATATTTCACTTCTAAGACTATACGTAACACATGTTACAGTTGTTCTGTGTTAAGGAAGTACAAGAAAACTGGAAGCTTCAGTTCAATGACATCTTCGTATTTACTCTGTTAACACACAGATACTTTATGTTGCATCTTCCAACCAATATTCGTTAATCGTCGTCGTCTTCTTTTTCGAGAAGGACGTTCCTACCAAAGGGAATTCGGTTCGCTGTTCCCACATTTACGAACAGAAGTGTTTAGTTGATTGTTCAATTTTGCCTTGTAAAAATATCCTTGATAAGGAGAGTTTGAACCTCTATTAGTCACTTTCAATACTCAGAAGTCTGACGTCGTTCCACTGGACTAGTATCTTCAGCTGAATCTAAACCTGCAGAAATACCATTACTACTTTCAGTGGCCGGTTTTATACTAATTTTGTACTAATTTTGGTCAAAATTTTGTACTAATATTACTAGTATCTACACTATTAACATCAATTCGCTTTAAAATTCCTGTTTCTCAAACTTATGGCCGGTTTCTCCAACGTCGATTAAATATACCATCTGATAACAAAGTTTTTAATCAGTCAAGTTAAGAAACTACTTGATTTCTAAATTTTTCATAAGCTAAACGAATTTTGATTGGCAGGATGAAAAAGAGGATTGGCAACAAATAAATTTTGCAGTCCGCAATCAAGTAGCAAATCGCTGGCGTTTATGTTTGCGCGCGCGCGTGTGTGTGTGTTCAAGGCGTGTGTAAATTAATTTGATGCATTCAAAAGATCATAAATAGAATACTAATAAAATATTATCATAATAAATTATAGTAAAGCACAGATGAATCTTTTATCCATCTCCTGAGTGCGGAAAGCAAATTTTACGCTCTTTTTACTATAATACATTAAAACTGGATTCAACCTACTTTTGTAATACATGAAATATAAATAGTGGAACAAAGTAGTAGACATACATGCAACCAGATCCCGGGGTAATATCGACATAAACACGTAACAATATGTTTTTAATCAGTATCTCCATTTTGCAAGTTTCATACGAAATGCAAGTGGATCACAAGCTACAAAATGCAGGTTGCCGGAAACATTGTGCGGGGGTGAAGGGGCTCCAGATATTTCACTTCCTATTTTAGACGTTCCTGTGAGTGAGTGGTTGGTAAAGATCGCTGCCTTATAATTAAGGGATGCTGGGCAGGAGTTTGCTTCAAATAATTTTACAAAGGGATCGGAACAGAAGAGTTATAACTATTGAACAAAAGTTTCGGAACAAATCTAACTATTTAATAAAGGGGTCGCGCGAGCCCCTCTAACACACACTTGATCACGGGTATAATTACTGCTGGCGATATAAGTATTTCGGAGTCCACATTAAACTGTAAGTTCTATTCTTAGGACCTTATCTGCATCCAATGGAAAGCAATTGCAAACCACCCACGATTCACCTTGCCCAGACCTTCGCGTCAGAACTTGATTTTGGGTAGAGCACCGATCATAATGAGGTTAAACACATAAATGATTTTCATGAGGTGAAGAGAATTTTACTGGGAGAGGGGGCAGATCCCATACTCCCTGACTTCTTCATATGGAAACGTTGTTCGTAGTTTGGTTTTCACCAACTTAAATATTTCAGCAGAATTTAGTTTTCAAAAATAAGGAAATTTTGCTTTCGCTCCATACTAAAATTTCAAAGGAAATTTTGCTTTCGCTCCATACTAAAATTTCACACATGAAAACATCCATGAGCTTCGAAAGCAAAAGAAATGTCACATGCTTGTTCCAGCCAATGGGCTACAGTACATTATACATTTCAATGCATTGTCTAAAGAAGAAGCGTTTCTAATTTCAAACATAGAATCTAATGTTGCCCTTTTGGTTAGCTATTTTGACTTCACAAAATTCCGCTTAAAGGATACTGTGTTACTGTCTAAAGATAAATTCTAAAATATAATTATTAGACTCTATCATTGTTGCTCATGAAACTTTCTGAAAACCTAATGATCCAATAAAAATTACTGCCCAGACGAAACCCGGTACAAATATGAGCGGATGAACAAAAATTCTCAGTATGCACCCTGAGCAGTGATTCCCCAGATCCTCTTCCTGTGGGGTTGTCACCTCCAAATCATCGAGAACGCCCACCAAGTTTAAAAAAATCTGTCAAAAATCGATAGAAACCATGCAAAATTTCACTTACACCCTCCTAATTTTGACTTTAACCCCCCTCAAACTGAAGATCCTAGCGGAATCCTCAGAAGGAAACCCTGTCTATGGGCCTGAGTTACTGGACCACAGGAACATGTTACCTATGTGTTTATTTTTTTTTGTATCTACATTTCACATAAAGTATTCAGATTTACCGCACGCCAATCCGGGACACGGAATCGGAAAGTCATATTGGGCATCCTGAAACAAAGTACTTTCAGGAATCCGAATTTACTGTAAGTTACTTTAATTTTAAAAAGTAATGTATAATTTCCATACAAACGATTAAGTAGCCCCTACCATCTTGGTGTTAGAGTATAATTAACAGCGATTTTAGCGCAAAACATTATAATTTTTAATAACATTATTCCCTCCTTTCGTTCATTTAGATTTTCTGGCAATATTTGGTGAAATCCGGGATAAATCAGAGTTCCGGCTGAACCCTAAAAGTCGATACAAAGTGTTAAATTCCGTGACTGTTCAGAAAAATATGGAACCCTTCATCACGTTAATTTCGCCAAGTACGTAAATGGATCGAATTCAACTTTAATGTATAAAAAGCATTTAAGAAGCAAAATATTATATAATAACTATCACATTCAAGTTTCTTTTACGTTTAGTGAAAGGAAAAAACATCTGTCTCCTGGTCAAGGTTCGAACCACCGCAACTAAAATTTATACTCCTTTAGAAAAACACGCCCTAACGAATTACGCCACGCGGTCAACAAGAAATGCACTGCACACCACGTTCTGATATAGCATTGCGAATTTCACCAAGCGCTGACATTAATTCCAATCATTTATTTATCTAAAATATGTACTTATTGAAAAAAACTTATTGATAAAACTTATTGAAAAAACTTATTGTAGTGTGCAAAAGTATATATTCATTCTATTATCACGTAATTGTATGTTTTACTTTCTTTCCCTTTGTTTTCTCCTTTCAAACTTCTGAGTAACATCACTATCGTTCTGTTAAATAATTAATCACAGAAATTCGAATGATTAAAGTTAACGGGAGCTTTAACAGAGCGTTAACCGGTGTTGGAGAAACAGTCATTTATCTTAATCAGACGTTAAATGCGCTTAACGGATTTGTTAATTTTTTAACCAGCGTTGGTGTAACCGACCGTTAGAACTTTCAATTGAAGTTTTAACTTCTAGATTTGCTAATGACAATTTTCTTTTGGTGATATTAGAATAGTTCAAGCTGGTTTACATTAAAATAAACGACAATAAATGATCGTATCTTAATGTGACAATACTTAGTCTAAACTGGATTGTTCCTAAAACTGCCATAATATATTCATTTCATAATTCGAAATGACAAAAAGGACATTCATACACATGTGTTTACTTACCACGCAATACATACAGACAAAATGTAATAATGGAAACGGTATTTAGATCTTTTAATTTGCAATTTTGATAAGAGATAAGAAAGGTAATTAACTTTAGAGTTAAGAAAAATAAATGTTTGAAAATTTTGTTCGGTGTGACAAATGTTGGAGTTCATGTCGGAGTGACATTATCGAACTTTAACAATATTTGCTTGAGGTTGATACAAAGGTTTCTATTACAATAGTATTCTTCAGAATTTCTAGAAGAGGCAAGTATGAGTAAGGAAATGGTTTTGTTTAACGTAGAATACTATTTTCCACTGAAATACTTAGTGACACGTTGTTCTGTCTTTACTAACACTCATTTCCCCTTAGAATTTCATGGTTTTTACGAAACTTACCTTGGTTTGGATAATAGGATTCAAAGGTCAAAAGCGTTCTAAAAAGTTTATTTCCCATATACGCTGCGAATGTAAGTTGGGTTAAGTTGGTAAGTTCACAGCTGCTGTTCTGTTGAAAAGCAATTTTGTTCTTCGAGAACAGACACCAAATGTGTGTTCTATAATACGCACAAAGTTTCATTCCCATCTCAATTCTAAACAAGTTAGAGCTGCGATTCCACCAACAATCGGAAAGCCTCTGGTCCCTTGATAGTATTTGGTTCATGAAATATAATTTTTGGCATCGGCTGGCAAAACTGACAATGGGGTTCCTGGGAAATCTCAATAGTTTGCTATTATATTTCACTCTTCCACTTATAGAAACGCTTATATTCAAATGTGAGGAAAATTTCATATTAGTGGTAAAGGGGCCCACGACACGTCTTGACTCGCAGCGCCCTAAAATAGTTACCTATGCTTATGCACACCATTCCTCGCTATTGTATTTCGCCTCTCCCTATAGAAAAATGCTTAATTTCAACTATTAGGGAATTTAGATGTAAGTAATCAGAGGACAAGCCCCCGCCCACCACATAGCACTGTTTCTTAATTCAAGGCTGCTGTCCGGATCCCTTGATTTTGCCTTATTAGGCTATACGTGACACGACAAGTATATTTCAAGCTTTATAATAACCTTAATTTTAGATATCTAAAATCTTAATCTTAGGTAGATCTTAATCTAGGTAAAATATGCTTGAACTCAAACTCAATTTTTAAGCTTGATTATGGCATGGGAAATCTCACTTCGTCCCTTTAAAATAGCAAGCATGATTCAAATTTGATTCAACCTTTTTGCTTGACACGACAAAGCTTGTTTTTCAGCTTGTTGACTTGACGTTTCAAGGCAAAAACAAGGTTCATTCAAAATGAGTTTGCTATGTGGGCCGCTACTTACGAAACTTACCTTTCCATATACACACAATTGCTCGCTATTTTATTTACCCTTTCCCCATAGAGAAAAACATATTTTATATTACTAATACATTTTTATAAAGTAGTAGGAGGGCAAGCCCTCTTGTCCCCTCGATGCCTATCTTTTCCCATGCAGATGCACTTTGACTGAGCTAGTTCAACTAAGGCGTTTCGAACAACACTTCAAGCATTTCTCTACACTTTATGGTTCATGAGATATATTTTTACATGAGTTGGCGACACTGAAAACGGGGTTTCTGTGAAGTTGGAACATTTGCAGTATGCCCCTACTGCGTCGAATAAGATTTATGGCAAGTTTGGTGCTTCTATGACTAAAATAATGGAAATAATTTGAAAATAAATGAATATGTTATTGTAAAAAGGGACCCGAATCACATTTATGTAGTTTGGAGAAAAACGACGAAAACTATCTTCTCTAACAGAGTAAGAATAGCTTTTTGGGCTATCATGCTATTGTTCTGGTAGTTGGATCAAGTCCATTTGTGATACAAAACATACGACTACCCCTGAGAGCCTGAAACAAGCGATAACTCAAACCCACCAAAAAGTGACTCGTCCTTTTTATAATAACATATTCAAATATAATTTTAAAGAAAATGGGCAGCAAGCACTGATAAGTGAGTTGCTCCAAGACGCAGGGGACCTCAGTGTTTTTGCCAAGTTCGGCACAGCTAGGTATAACTGAATGGAACCAATTTTAACAATTAGTTTTTAAAAATGGGTAGCAACATTGAACTAGTGCACCAATCAGGACGGCTCCACGGGCTCTGAGCAAGTCTATTCAAGTTATTTCCAACGACACCTACGCATCTCTCTACACTTTGTAGTTCTTGAGATTTAATTTCTGGATACGGACAGACGACAAAACCGGGATTAGAATGCTCCTTTTCTTATAGCTTAGCTATGAAGGAACCAAAAACTCATTATTGAGTATTCAAGATCTCTAACGAGAGGTTCAAAGTAAGATCTATGAAAAATATAAACATTAAAATGATGTTTTAAGGCGACTAGTAAATATTGTCAAAATATTTTCTCTTGTTTTAGTAATTTAAAAACAAGTCTCGTTTGATGTTCGTTTAACAAAAGAAATCATACGTTCCTTTGTGTTGTGTACAGAAAGTTGTGTTCTTTTAAGTGAGAGCAGGTGAGTTTCGTAGCAAAGCCTGATAGATATGCCAGACATTGACCTTGAGGCGAGAACCTGTGGTAGCATGAGTAATCTAGAAATAAAGCTGTTGTGAGCGTATGAACAGAATAAAACTACTAGTGATTCCTTCTTTTTTATAAGCTTTCATTAACTTCACTTGTTAGGACGAAATTTTGTAAACTAATTTTGACCCACTTCCACATAGCAGATCAAATTAAAACTTTGCACACATATGAACCGATGAATCTACAGGGTGGTTCTGGAAATCAGTAAATAACTCAGCTCCTAGTGCACAAAAATATTTAAAACAAAAAATGTTTAAATTAAAGTGAATTTGCGGAATCACACGGTGATGTTTCTGGAAACAGTAGCGTCTCGGGAATACCGGTACCTTTACGGAGGGGATAACTTAAAAATTTTGAATATAAAGTGAGGGGGGTCGATGTTGCTCCCGTTGAAACAAGCACTAAATTTTGAACAACTTTTAGAGGAAATACTTTTCGATAGCTCATACCGTATGTCAGCTAGAAGACCTAGTTAGTGGTCAAAATTAATATGGTGTAGAGGATTTTCGGGCCTTTTCAGGTGTTGTAACTCAAAGGGAATAAAGGTTCCAAACTAAAGTGAAATGCTAAATGGATTATGCGGAATCAAACTGTGATTTTTTTTAAAACCGGAAGTCCTGAGAATACTGTTACTGGGGGGGAAACTTCAAAATTGTTAACAGAAACAATAGCTAATTTTGTTTTCTTTGAAATTTTAACAATTTTCTGATGAAATATTGTTTAATATCTCGTAATGTTTCGCAATTACAAGAGTTAATTGGTAAGTCAACAGTGAAATTACCAAGTATTCTTGTAACTGGTGAAACCGTTGAAAATCTGTCAAGATAGTCGACCGGTGGGTTCGAACTCTCGTGTCTACCCATTGCCGCTCCGAAGCCTGCGACATTACTGTCTAAACAACGAGGGCTGGGTGCGATCTGAATGAAAGCTGTCTGTAAAAATGATGAAATTACCTGTAAGTACTTCTAATTTCATTGATTAAGTAAATACTATTTCTTCTCTCTGAGGACGTTCAAATATTGTAAGCACATCTCTAGTCATTTAATATAACTTTCCCCAACTTTTAAGCAAAAATAAGCAGATATCTTACCTTCTGATTTGTATTAGATTGGTGCATAAATTCGTATCGTTTTATAAAACTATGATTATTATCTACATTTACAGGAGAACAGTAATTCATTAATACAATTACACAAATGCTGAGATGGCACATGGCTATTGTAGTCTAACGATACACAGTCATAATCACACTGACTCATTCACTAATGTACTCGTCTACATTATCAATGATTATATGCCAACGTTGGAGGAGTTCGATTTCTCGACTTTAGAACTCGTGTATTTTAACTTGAAGCAATCCGTTAGTCAAGTTTCAAGAGCAGCTTCAACTAGAGAGAGAGAGAGAGAGAGAGAGAGAGAGAGAGAGCGGAAGAGGTGAAATTCTGTCGACCCAAGATCAGGGCAATAGGAAGGGTGGGAAGAGTTTCCCAACCGAGTTATTGAATAATTTCTCTGGTCAATTTGGCCGAATGTGGCTTGCATTTCTCATCCCATCCAATGAAAATGGTGTCCAATGGTTGAGTGGTCAAATTCAATCAGTTGTTCCAATTCCCGCGTTGTTTGCCAGGGATTCTCTTGAAAACACTGAGTTAAACGATCTTTGTCAAGATCTGATGGTTTTCTTGATCGCGGATTATCAGATACGTCGAAGCGTTATTCCCGGCCAGGAAAATTCAGAGCCAATTCATTGCTGCCCCAGTAGCACCAATACGTGTTTTCAACGTTGATTTTAGGTATATTTCGTTGATGAACCGTTATCGTTTGAAAAAATACGTTTATTTTGAAAACATATTTCAACAAAGAGGTCATTGTGTTGATAAGACGTTAATACAACGTGTATTCGAAATGCTATTTTTAACTATGATATAATAGATTTTGTTTAATGGACTTCTTACTAATGTTATGTCAAAATATGTAATTAAAATCTAATTGAATGACACAAACTAGTTTTGGTGTTCTCATGTGCACGTTGAAAACAGATTGAATTTTAAACCGTATTTCAAACAACATTTAATTTTAACGATATTAAAATCTCGTAAAAGAGTAATGGCCTCTCCAGGTGGAATCCTGATTAAGTGATCAGCACGTCGAGCTACCAACGAGAAGTGCAGAACGTTCCTGTGTTCGAACCCCACAGCAGCCACCCGGATTATTTACTGCTGGAAAATTAATACCCCGTTACGTGCTAAAAGCAACGGATAAAATGAAACTAAATGTGTGTATACCAACAAACAACATTCATGCTCTGTTTTGGCCAACTAAACCTGTTTCCTCTCAACCATTATTCAACGTCGAATAAACCGTTGAACAAACGGACATTTCGGTACATTTACAACGTTAACGTTTAATCCATGCATTTTCAACATTTGTGTGCTACTGGGGTCTGTTTTCAGCATTGACATTAGCCCTGTACATCGCACAGATTGCTTTCGCAGCTGCTGTTTCACTTGATCCTCGAGCAGAGTATGCCGGGAATTGTCAACTTTGTTTACTTGACACTCCCTCTACAAAATAAACAATATGTGCACCGGATTGAAATATACTGTGTTTTCACGAACAAATAAACTTTGGTAAACTTTATTTTATAATGGCCAGTCTAGTAACTGTTGACTTCGGCCCGTCCCGGTAGATTATGCTCCTAGTTAAAAAGCACCCATGCCCTTGCCGGGACTCAAACCCGGGACCTTCGATGTGTTTTCACGAATACAACACTACGAACTAAACAGTAACGATGGAATAACGGACAATGAACTCTTGACTTCTCAATTTTTATCGTGATTTCCTAGTCCAAAAAAAAACTGTTAAAATCAAACATTAAACTCATTAAACATGTCTTTTGAATTAAATCTTGCGTAAGTATTACTCTGATTCCACTCCCTAATGACAGCAAAAATAATCAAAGCTTAAATCCTCTTCTCATCCGAATAAATACGTAGCTAATAGTTGAACAATCCCCTTTTCTTAATTTTGAATTTAAATTTATTTGTGGCATTTAGATGTATATGACTCAGACCTGGATAGGAACGGTAAGAGCATGAAAGAATGAGTCGGTTACGTTCAAGATATAATCCCCAATTCTTCTTATATGTCTGAGAGGAAAAAACCATTGAAAACTTAAGTCAAGATGGTTGCCTGCTGTTATCGAAAACAGAACCTCCAGATGGTCTACCAACTGAGCTACAGTTCCTTTTTCTTTACCTCAAAATGAAATAGTATTTTCTAGCAACAAGGAGTTTTGAACACAGCGAAGTATCTTCAATGATGCCCGTGTCCTAACTTAAATTTGCAGAAATTTATTCCGAACAATTATTTGTTGTTTGCGCGCTCGCTCTTTCTGCTTTACAGTTGTAGTTTTCGTAAACTTTCTTCCTATACTCGGATCAGATATGGTTATAGCTCTTTTCAGTTCCGAATGCAGGTGGTCAAACCGCGAACTAACCTATCAACAAACACGGACACAGACAACAGACACGTCAGTCGAATGTGAATGCAGTGGCGCTAACTGAAGCAGTTTCGTGTGAATACAAGGCCTGAAGCGCTTTACTATTCTCCTGGTTAATCAACCAGCTACGAACGGATAACAACAACAACTATAATAATAATAATAATAATTTCAGAGGGAATACGAATATTATGGTAACTGTTTTGGTCAAAGTGTTGAGAAAGTAATTGTGAAAAGAGCATTGAATTACACATTTTTACGAACTGTGAATGCTCCTTTTTCGCGATCGATTGCTTCCGAGATTAAAGGAAACGATGAGAAAGAATAGACACACAACGCAAAATTACAACGAACTATCAAAATGGGTATAAATTAGTGGAATGGCTTGGGTTGCCTTTGGATTTCTTTGTTAAATATAAACTTTTGGTAGAAACACACGAAGTCTATTATTATTTGGTACGGATTAACCAAGGATTCCGCGGTGATTTTGAGTTTGGGGGTGTAGAGTCCAAATTGGGAGAGTGTGAAAAGAGTTTTCCTCGGTTTTTATCGATTTTGACAATAAAAAAATAAAATTGAGGGCCAGTATCTCAAGGAACTCCGAAATTTCCTTCCGGACTTCAACAATTTCAGAATCGATTCTTTCTTTATCAGCTGTCATTTGATTTATTCGAGAACGAATATCCTTAACACCTGCATGAACGCTACTAATTTTATCCGTTATAAATTGGATAGTATCCACCGCGGCTTTCAAATCAGCATGTAACTGCGTCTTAACATTACTTATTTTCTCATCCATAATAGTTTCAATACTCTCTATTCCGCCAACTCATTTCCTTCAGGAAAGAAAACGTGTTGAGTGCATCAATCCCAGGGATTCTGCCAAGATTTTTAGTTACCCCAGTAGCACACATACGTGTTTCCAACGTTGATTTTAGGCTCATTTCGTTGATTAACCGTTACCGGTTGAAGAAACATACGTTTAGTTTTAAACTATATTTCAACAAAGATGTCATTGCGTTGATAATGCGTTAATACAACGTGTATTCAATATATTATTTTCAAATATGGTATAGATTTTGTTTAGTGTCTTCTTACTAATGTTATGTAAAAAAATGTAATTAAAAAACTAATTGAATGACACAAACTAATTTTTATGATCTCATGTACACGTTGAAAACAGATTGAATTTTAAACAATATTTCAACGAAGATAGAATTTCTTTGATACGGCGTTAATGTGACGTATTTTCAACTATTGTTCATACTGTCCTGGATTTCATTTCACACTTCTAATTTAGCTGCTTAAACATTATAATTATAAGCAAATACAATAAAATTAACTACATTTTCATGTTCTCATTTGCATCTTGAAAACATCTTGAATTTTAAACTATATTTGAACGAACATTTAATTTCGTTAATAGGGCGTTAGTGTGTAGTGTTCTCAACTATGACGCACATTTTGCTTCATATGCGTTCTTCTAAGGCTACATATTACACTTATTGAGAAATACAAATTTAATAGTGCAGCAATGGTCAAGGTGTTAAATTAGAAAAAATGCGCACAACAAAGAAAGAAGGAAAGTATCTTTCTTCTCATTCTTACATGATGGTAAACGACGCGTAGCAACTCCATTCTAGACTGCGTGTTACTGCAGATACCGTAATAAGCAGTGGACACTCAAGGCGGATCCATGGATTAGGGGATAAGCCGACGATGTACTAACTGGAAGTGCAAAACGTTCCTGTGTTCGAACCCTACAACATCCGCTGGGATTATTTACTGTTCGAAAATTAACACAGTATGTGATGATGAAAGCGACGGATAAAATGAAACTAAATGTGTATATATCAATAGATAGCGTTCATGCTCTGTTTTGGCCAGTTAAACCAGTTTCCCCTCAACCATTATATCGACGTCGAATAAGCCATTGAACAAACATAAATTTCGGTACATTTACAGCGTTAACATTTCGGTACTCACGTTTAATCCACGTAGGTTCAACGTTTGTGTGCTACTAGTGTATGGGGCAAAGTAAAATCGAAACAAAGTTAGAAGGAGCAAGTACAATTTTTAAGCACTTAAACCGATTTTTAACAGTAAAACTTCTAAAGAGGGCTGTTTGTCTTTTTCGAGGGGTGACATCCGCCATTAGGATGTCTGGCAAAATCCCTTACCAGGACTTCTTAGCTGGCGGCCCTAAGAACACGTAGCGCCGAAGTGCTAGGATCTTGAGTGTTTGTATGTACTTAAGCGAACAGAAATGTGTAAATAAGCGTGAAATTCGTTTACATTTAGTGTAATAATGAAGAACGTAATATCTCTTTTTTTTTAATATTAAGTATTCGTGATCATGAACGAACAATTATAGTGTAGGTTGTACCGAGCGATCGTAGCTCAGTTAGCAGAGAGTCGGTTCAGCAATCGGAAAGTCCTGTGAACGATCTAAAGGTCGCTCATTCGTACTTTTCCTGGGTTCTCCCTTCAGTCACACCAAACGCTGGAATGGTACTTACAAACTAGAACCCGACCGACTACCTTCCAAGAACATGTCCCCCAGGGTATAATTCCCACGTTAATAAAGGTCAGTGGGGGCTTCATAATCTAGTTGTTAGAGCGTTGTACTCATGTCCGCGTGGTTCCGAGTTCAATTCCCGTCTGGAGTCCCACTTATCGGCGCCTACAGAGTGTCGGGAGGCAAACTGAGAAGTCACATGAATGAAGGCGTGACGGCCACTCTGTCTAGAAAGTCCCTAATACGCCTTTTCGTGGCCTGGTGGCGCGCAATACTGACCACACTGTCGTTACTCAGGTGGATGTCATTGAGGCAGGCTCAGGACCTTTCGGTTTGTAACGCCCGTCATTATTATTAATAAAGGTCAGTATTGGAATTGATTGAGTTCATCAGAATGTACTATCAATGTCTTATCCTACGGATATTCACGCTAGCATTGGGAGAATTATAACAAAGAAGATTATTGGGATATTAGTCATTATAATCTGTTTACTTATGACTTTAAGGCATCTCTGACTCTGCCCGGGATAGAGACGTGGGAGAATTGGGAGGTAGCCGCCAAGGCGTTAAGGTTCTATCCTGGCATTCGCCTGGTGAAACTGAGAGAAACCTTGGAAAACTCAGTGAAGATGATCGGCCGCTAGGTTCGAATCTGCGTACCTACCTACGAGTCAACTGATTTAGTGTGACTGTATCACTGTTTATATAGATTTTGTTCCGATGATGTCCTGAACCTAAAATCCATAATTCAATTCAATTTGTGACCTGATGAAATCCATAAGGAGAACATGTAGCTATTGTGATGCTTGGGACTCTTCAGTAAGATAGAGGCCATTCCTCAGATGGAATTAAAATCTCAGACCAACGATCCTGTTCCGATTTACTCTTTATATCACTTCCCACCAAACGAATACAAGGAAAGCGCCGTAATCAAAGCAATATCTCCGTCCTTACCTACTGACCATAGAGGGAATAAAATATTTATTTAATGCTCTGGGAACGTACGTTGCAGATTTTGGGAGCTATATTATTTCAGGGAATGGCACAGAAATAATTTTCAAAGATTTTATTGATTTGTTATTAACTTCCGAATCGAGCTTCTAAGGACTGAAAGTCGTTTTTGGTAACTTAGGTTCCGAAACACTCCGTTCTATGTATTCCAGCATGAACTGAACCCGTGACCACGCACAAAGAAAGCAGCGTCCTAATATCTTGGCTCCGAGTTCTCATTGTCTTAGTGTTAAGGAGATTACACCGCTTCGGAAGTGAATATTACTTCCTCATCCTGTAATCTTTTATGTATTATTCTTTGTTCAATTGAATAATTTAATTTATGGCATTCAGGCATCTAAGACTCAGGTTGGGGAAGGGGAGGGGAATTATTAGAGGAAGGTATCAGCCAGGGCCTAAGTTAAAGTTACCATCCCGGCATTCCCTGGTGTGACTGAGGAAAAGCCCTGGTCGGACCTCAGTCAGCATGATCGGCTGCTGGGATTTAACCTACGACCTCCCGAATGCTAACCTAACGCTCTATCACCAAGCTACGACAGCACTTTTGAGATTACACTTTTTGTTTTCTCTCTTCACTTGGCGTGAACGGGATTCGATCTCGTCATATTTCGGTTAATAGTACGGTAAGGTAATCTCTGGATACATCGTGTAATTACCTTAAAGAGAACAACAATGGACAATGTGCGACACAATATGTGACATTAGATATAGACTTTACATTACCTTTCCAAGAGCAATGAAACCAAGATCTGACGTTCGTTGCGTTTGCATCTTCCATTAAAATACGAAAAATATTTTCTCTTGCGCATTCCTTTCTTTAATAGAAATTCAACTAACAGGTATATATTCCTACCCTTCCACTCTCTTTCATGAAGGCCATATAAATGTTCGAATCCTAGTCTGCATTAGTAACACTACGTCCGACAACGAGTTGTTCCTGTAAACACGAATGTTTTGGTGATCATCAAAGCGTCATCACAACAAATGCATTCCTAGCTGCAACGAACTTTACTTATTTCTTCTATTTACAAAAAACATCACAAAGATTTATTTTCTTACATGTATTAAAGAAATGTATTAAAGCTTTACACCTTAATCATTGGTTTGTCTTGAACCTTTATAAAGCGAGTTCTAGAAATGCCAGATTTGCTTTCTTTTCCTTTTACTTAAAAACAAGCACATTTTCCCTTCAATATATTTTGTGTCAGTCAAATGTTGCCACAGTCTCGACAGACAAACTTCTGTCACTTACTACAAAATTTCTTATCAAATACAGTCTGAAGCAAAGAAAAAAGAAGAAGAAAGTTGTGCTTTAGATTCAGTTCTACTCAACTGAGCTATATGTGCAGGTCTTGGTTCAAGACGGGTGTGTAATGTACGCTGTTTGTAAGAGAAAACTCACAAAGGAGATATTGCACGGCCGCCCACTGTCTTTATCACGTAACTGATAGATTGTGTGTTAAATCGACTTCTTTTTTAAAAGGCAACAATACTGTTCTTCCAGTAGGATCTTTAAGAGCAAGCAAAAGCTTTTCCACCACCCATATAATCGATTTTACCCTTTAGAAAGCAAAAAGCCAATTAAATTCAACCGTGAAATATAGTATTGAAAAAAACTTGGAGTGTGAGTATGAAGGTAAAGCGTGAGTCGAATGTGAAGGCGGGACCAATTAGTAGAGCGCTCACCTATAGTGTTAGGAGTCCTCGGATCGATCCCTGTTCATGCCATGTGAACCTTGTGGAAAACAACACTTTCCCGAATCATTTCCCCTCTCCTACCTTGACCTGAGCCTTACATGCCTAAATGTCATAAATTCAAATTCATATTGACTGAGGCCCAAGTTCAAGTATAAGGGTGAAGCTAAGGTCGCTGGTACACTGTCGAGCTTGCTGATCAGATTGCGCCACCGAGCTTACTCGACGACACTGACGAACATACTTGTCGAGGAAGCTGATCAGCAAGTCTGATACTGTCATAGTGCAAATTATACTCGAGCTTCCTCGACAGCACACTCGTGCCAGAGCTCATTTTATCGAGTGAAAAGCTCACGTAACTCTAGGTTGCATACTACATAGAATATTAATTGTGCAAGACATATCCAAACTCAATAATCAATCGATTGTGTTAGAACAGATACTGGGAACTGAGAGCTCCAAGCAATGCTGGGTTGCATAACACATAGGACATCGATTTTCATATATATATATAAGGAATCAAATTTATGAGACTCCAACGCTCAATGGTCTCTATACAACTTCTAAGAACTTACGACAGTTGGGTTGCGTAACAATTAGGTTGTGTAAGTGCATTATTGAATATGTAGCTTATAGGAACCATTAAACAAAGTTTTCGCAGCTGTGAAGGATATATTCACGCTTAGAAAGACAAACGAAGAGAAGCATTCGTCACTAAATATTCAGGAGAATCTAATGTAATACTTTAATTTGATTGGTCAGGAAAGTAAAAAATAGTAGGATGTTGATGTTGAATACTTGCAGCGATGGCAATCTGCAATTGTTCCAGCGCTGTAGTCAGCCAAATTTGTATTATATATGGTATATAACACTGAGAATCATACGGTCCATTGTGCCACGTTTGTTTTATAAATCTACCCATAGAATCAGGTAGTCAAGATTTTATAACCATTCCCACTGAATGTCTCCAAAATGATGTTGTACAACTTCTATCAAACTGCACTATATGCGATGAAATAAATGAGAAATTTATTGAGGCCCATACGGATTGTAAGACACAATGTACACATTTCTCAGAAAATAAAAAATATGATTACTAGTGATGAATATTTACGAAATCCCTAGGAATTTCTTTGCAGGAAAAACTGGTTATACGGTTGCTTCGGATGTTGTCTATAAGGTACCTCAAATTTAAAAGAAATGACCAGATTCAACAAGAAATATTTTATTGATTATAAGCAAGATATATACAGAGTTTTTTAAGTATAATTTTATTTTTATTAATACAGAGAACTGGTACAAATTATTGAATTGTCCTGTTTTTATACGCTTTTCAGACAAGTGACAGAATCACTGCTGTAATAAAAAGTCAAGTAGTAAAAATATCATGATTGCAAACAAGTAATCCAAAACATAAAACAAACATACAAACAGAACTATATTTCTGATATATGGAAACAAACACAACTCCACAAATCTCCAAAATAGTGTACTTTACCTGGCAAACCTATAATTTGAGTAGCTACTAAATGCACTTGTGCAAACAGTGACATTAAAATTAACAAAAAATTTTGGGCACTTAAATTTGTGCTTTTAGTTTTCCCAAAATTTTTTGCTTTTACAAAAACGCTTTTCTGCTTTATTATAAAAGTTATAGAAAAGTTTTCGTTTTTGTTTTACAAAAGTTTGTCTGTTTCTGTTTTATATAAATTTCACTTTTTCTTGTTTTACAAAAGATTTTTCGTTTCGTTTTAGGAAATTTTTTTCTGCTTTTACTTTTACGAAATTACTTCTGTTATTTTGCGGATAAAGTTTTTCCACTTTTCCTTTTACAAAAGAAGTCTTCCCAGTTTTGTTATTTTACAAAAATAAATTCGTTTTGGTTTTATTAAATGCTTTTCCCTTTTTGCTTTTAATTTTACTAAAAAAATCAGTATGTTTACAATTCTTCTCGTTTTATCTTTACATTTTTTTTTAGTTTTTGGGTTAATTGGAGGTATTCGTTTTTGCTTTTGTTTCTCCAAAAAGTCGTTTTTTACGATAAGTTTTTTCTGTTTTGTTTTTACAAAACTTATTTTGTATTTTTTGTTTTATTCATTTTTATATTACAAAAAACTAACCGTCTTTTGGTTACAAAAAATTCTTGTTTTGGATTTCACTACAAATCCTTTTTTGTTTTACTTTTAAGAAAACTGTTTTATGTCGTAGTTTTTGTTTTGTAAGTCGCAAAACATTTTTTTAGCAAAACAAATTTGTGTTTGGTAACTACATTTCGTAACTATTCAAGCATAAACATTAGTCGTTGAAATAACCATGTCTTTGGAATATAGTAATTTTCTTTGTTTGATGGATTAAGCCGTTGCTGTTTCTTATTGACCACACGGTGTGTTTTGTTTGTCGTTTGGAAACGATTTTGTATCTTGGTTTGCGCAAAATTTTATTCGAACTAAAGACTTCAGGACTATGTAACTGTTCAGTGGCTAAATTATTATAGTGGTTAAAATGAATTAATGCCTCGTCCGATAATTTAATATTATACCACGAAATGTACAAACATGCTTCATTTCACCGGCAACTACATTCCTTTAGCGTAAGTTTGATTTTTGCGCCCGCACCAAGAAAGTTTTGAATCTCCCAAACGACCTCTATTTCATTTGTTAATGTGGAAAGTAATGTCCAATAGTTAGAAATTCTGGGTCATCTTTTATACACTATATAACTGAGTCCGTTTCGCAATATATTAGACGTTCCATACCTACAGTGCCCAGTAATTCATATAATTGAACCTTAGCCCACGAGGATATTAACGTGCCACTTCTACATTGATAAAGGCATGAGGGGAATTTTCATTTTCAGTCTTTGAACGTCACTAGTAATTTTTCTCCTTTAGGAGTCGCATATTGCATTTCCAAGTGAGGCGACCGTAGAATTTCCAGGAACATTTTTGCGTCACTTACATCTCGGGTTTGTGGTAGAATGGTTCTCTGTCCCCATTTTCCAAATAAAGATTTGAAGAGGATTTTAGATATATGCCTCAATCCCTGGTTAGACTTGTTCTTGTCACTGTCAAGCCATAATCTATACCTTCATGTTTTTCATAATCGTGAGTATATCTTTGTATTTTCTCTTCCCTGGTACAATTGTTAGGAAACACGTTATCTACTTTCATTTGGAGGAAACTATCCGCACATGGTTTGAACAGTCCCTCAGTCACTTTCATTTTGCACATTTCATACATTTTAAGAATGACATATCCCTTCTCCAATACCATACGAAGTTCAGACTGCGATCGATCGAAGGTACGATCGAAATAAAGAATAGCTAGGGACATATTATTGTTAGTTATTCACTGATCAAGGCGGTCTGAATCCTCATAAAACAGTCGTATTTTTCGGCTTGGATTCTTTGCCTAGTGTCGATATTACTATGGAAGTGGATAGTACTGACCCCTGTATGTAGGTGGGCACTGGTGACATGAAAGCGGTTGACGGTGATGAAACTAGTATGGATGTCGACATTGAACTTGATACTGAAAAGTAGTCTAGTGAGGATGAGATTTGGGATTGAAAGTTCCAATAGTAAGGTAGGGAAGCCAATTTACATACCATGGCGATTTCGTGCACATTTTAGCATAGCCTTCGCAATATTGAAAATATTCACAATACTAACAAGACCTTTTTGAAAGGTGAAAAGTTACAGTTAAAGTTTACATTTCCGATCCTATTTGAAAGTCAGTGACGATATGGTAATGATAAATATTTGACTTTGGAACCTTCAAAATACATTATTCTATTTGAATGTTCCCGTTTGTCTTTCTAGGGCGTTAGTATTGGCGAAACTACGCGCCGATAAAGAATTTTGTAGTACCAAGTGTATGAAGAAACATTCTCAAAAGTGAGCTTGTGCAGCTACAGAATTGTTTTTGCCCAAGTAGAATTAATAACTAAATAGTCTGGGTAGTATTGAAGATGTTAATCATTTTCAAAACATTATGGTGACGAGTATCAGATTATTGTATACGTTCGGGATCCAAAGTCTCAATAGTATACGATACTGTATTCAGGACCAACGGCAGACAAGAAATTGTTTTAAAGATATGAAGATTATCATTATGATGTCTTTGAAAGCATCACTACGTTTTTAGGGAGTGATGGTTATTGTTATCTTTGTACTACACTTTATGAAAAACGCCATTTCTACAAATGTAAATAGTTCTTTTCCCATTGTGAAGAGTATCATGACGCTATCGAAAATAGTAATGACAAGGTTATAAAATGTCGGTATTGTCATCGTACGTTTCACAATCAGAACTGTTGTGATCAACACAAATCGAAAGCTAATGGAAAACCTATATGTTATTATGTACAGCAGTGTCCACAGTGTGGCATGAAAATCTATAGACATAGGAAAAACAAAACATGTTTGTGATGAACATTATTTTAGAGTGTGTAATAATCACGTTGATGAAACCCATTCCTATTTTGTTAAAACAACAAAACCAAAATCAATTGAATATTTCTATTATATTATCTTAGATGTAAAGAAGATGCTACTAGACCTTAATGAAAATAGGAAACGTGAGCATCAGGCAAATTTAATGTATGCATTTTCGCTGTCATCAATATAAGGATATAAAACAAAATTATATACTTGCATTGTTCGTGGCAATGCCGAAGGTCAAGGAGATTTTATATTTTTATAATATAGAAACATTTCTGATTGATATCCTAAAGCTTGGCTCTACGTTTCACAAAGTATTAATTAGGTTTTTACATAATGCGTCCAGTTTTGATGCATTATTAGTAGTGCGGTGTTTCATGGAATAACAAAATTTATCGTCTAGCATTATTGGACAAGGACAAATATATTAAACACTTAAGTGTTAATATCGTTTTCCGTGACCCATGCTGGTTGATTGGAGTTAAATTACCAAATTACCATCAAAAGTGGAGTTGCAAGAAAATTACAAGGAAGAAGACTTCCCGTACTTGTATAACACTCCTAAAAATCAAACCTACGTTGGATCCTGGACAGAAATTCAGTATTTCGATATTGACTCGAGATTTAAGAATAAACGGGAGGAATGTGACCTTGCCTGGCTCAACGAATGTGTTTCTTTAGAAGTTGACTTTTCATTTAGAAAAAAATTGGTGTGTTGCAAGAATGATGTTTTATTCTTGACACTGACGTAGATTTGATTTTCAAACCTTATTGAAGAACAAACTGGTGGTATACACTGTTTCCTGCAAACAATCACTATCGCTTCGTCTGCAATTGAGTACTTTCGTTCACGTTATCTTAAAATAGTCGCACCCTAAGGTTTCCAACATCGCGACCAGCAAACTAAGACGGCAAAACAATGGTTGTAATATATGGACTTCAAAAATAACATTAATTTTTAACATTTACAAGTTAAAAATAGCATTCAAATGGTTTAAACTATATCGTATGACAAGAAAACTCACACTGCTTACGAATTTTATGGCTGTTAATGGTACGGGCGTACTTGAATTACTCAACTTTGCCATCATCCCATTGATCACGATTGAGATACAATGCAGGACTGGGACAAGGCAACATTAGCAAGAAAGGAATTTCTTGAATCGAGTTGAAAAATTAAAGTTGTGTCCATCACGGGAAGTAAGTGGAACAAGCTGGTTCAAACAACCACTGAAATTCAAATTTTCATGAAAAATAAATATTGTGAACTCGAAGATCCTTTACTTCCTAAAGATGCATTTAAATGGGGGCATAATAAATGCCTTCGAGCACTACATCAATGCAGTGAATACGAATATTCAGCATAACTCGACGTAACCTCCCTTTATCCCTGGATTATTTCCAAGAAACCTATGCTGGCAGGTAAAACTATATATCATAAAAGGAAAAACTTGCCACATCCTGCTAATGTCAATGGGTTAGTTCGCTGGAAAGTACTCCTTCCTGAAGGTCTTGTTATACACTTTTTGCCATATATTGCACATACATGTCTCGTCTTTGGTTTATGCCGCTCTTGTTTGTAGGAATTGAATAATGGAAAACGTACACATACTCAAGAAGAACGTGCAGCCAAGGGAGTACTTTGTACTTCTGAACTTCATATAGCCTTCAAGAAAGGATATGTAATTCTTAAAATGTATGAAATTTTGGAAATGAAAATAACTAAGGGGCTGTTCAAACCATGTGCGGATAGTTTCCTCAAAATGAAAGAAGATAACATGTTTCCTAACAATTGTACCAAGGAAGAGAAAAACAAAGATATACTCACGATTATGACAAAAACCAGTCTAACCAGGGATTGATGCTTATTTCCAAAATCAACCTCAATTCTTTATTTGGAAAACGGGGACAGAGAACCGTTCTCCTACAAACTCGAGACTAAGTGACGCAAAAATATTCCTGGCAATTCTACGGTCGCCCGACTTGCAAGTGCCTCATATGACTCCAATAGGATAAATTTACTAGTGACATATAAAGATTATAAAAATTAAAATTCACCTCATGCCTTTACAAAATGTAGGAATGGCAGTGTTCATACCCTCGTGGGCTATGGTTCAATTATATGAATCATTGGACAATGTAGGTATAGAGCGTATAATATATTGAGACACGTACTCAGTTATATAGGTGCAGAAAAATGATGAACCATGATTTCTAACTACTGACCTACGACATATAACAAATAAAATAGATGGCGGATGGGAGAAGGAAACTTTTATTGGTCGGGTCGCAAAAAAAATACCGTTGCGCTAAAATATCACATTGCAGTCAAATTACAGTCACTGAATAGTATTACAGTCTTGAAATCTTTAGTCCAGACAATATTTTCCGCAAGCCCGGATACAAAATTATTTCAAAAGGACAAACGAAAACACACGGAGTGGTAAATTATAAGCGGTGATGAGTTTCCATGAAAAAAGCAGATTATTGTACTCTATGTGCTATCCTTATGGATATACCAATGACTAATATTTATCCTAAGACTGTCACGAAGTATAAATTTGCAAAACACAATTATATTTTGCTACGGAAATTTTACGTAACTTACAAAACAATAATGAAAATATAAAACAGTTTTTCTGAAAAATTAAACAAACAACAAAATCATTTTCGAATATAAAAACGGAAATTATTTTGGTGCAAACAAAAGAAATCAAAACATTTTTAAAGAAAAAATTAAAAAATAAAAACAAAACAGAAAAGCATTTTCTAACATAATAAAGAAAACAACTTTTTTGTAAAACCTGAAAAAAACAAGTAACTTTTTGTAAAAACAAAACAGGAGAACATTTTTGTAAAATAAACATGATATATTTTGTAAAAACGAAAAAGAAACTTTGAAAACCAGAAACGAAAAACCTTTTTATAAACAAAAAACGAAATACCTTTCTGTAAAACAAAAACGATTTTTGGTAAAGCGAAAACGAAAAAATTGTTTCTGTAAAAGTAAAAAGGAAAATGTAAAACAAAGACGGAGTAAAAACAAAAAAATTTGCGCGATAAAAATTGATTTTTTTAAAAGTGAAAACATAAAAAGCTTTTTAAAACAAACAGAAACCTTTTCTAAAACAAAAGCAGAAAACATTTTTATTAAACAAAAAGCAGTTTTGTAAAAGTTACAATGTTGTAAATGTCATTTTACATTGTCCAAATTGTAAAACACATATTTTACTTTTTCTAATTTTCAATGCTCAGAAACATTTTGTTAATTGTGTTCTTACTGTTTGTAGAAGTGTATTTAGTAGCTACTCAAATATTGATTTGCGATGAAGAGTAAATTTTCTTGAAGTTGTTATTGACTAATTTCTCAATATAGCAGAAATAAAATGCAATTACTTTGTGTGAGTTCACTTATTCATTGTGACACAGTTTTCCACTGTACCAAAAATATGTAAATGAAAATAGTTTGTATCACTTAACTTTATTTTTTGTGCGTATGTTTGCTTTTATGTTTTTCATTACCTATTTCCAATCATTATATTTTGCGCCACTTGACTTTTTATAAGAGCAGTAATTCTATCCCTTGTCTGGAAAGCATATAAGAAAAACGAGACTGTTCTGTAGTTTGTATCTGCTCTCTGTATTCATAATAAATGTTTACATACAAAACTGCATATTTCTGAGTTATGTACAATAAAATGTTTCTTGTTGAATCAGATCATTGTTTTTTAATTCAAGTACCCTATGGACAACATCCGAAGCAAACGTATAACCAGTCTTTGGTCCAAAAAGTACCTAGGATTTTCGTAAATATTCATCACTAGTAATAATATTTTTATGTTTTGAGAAACTTGTACAAAGTATTTTACGATCTGTGTGACTCAATAAATTTATCATATATTTCATCACATATAGTGCAGTTGGATAAAAGTTGTACAACATCCCCTTCGAGACATTCAATGGAAAGATTAATACAATCATGAGTACCTGATTCAATGGGTAGATTCTTAAAACAAGCTTGGCACAATAGACCATTTGATTACCAGTGCTGTATACTGTACATTATACAAGCGTGACAGATTTCAGCGCTGGAATAATTGCAGATTGCCATCGCTGCAAGTGTTCACCATCAACCAGGTTCGAGAGCAGTCGAAGAGCCTTCTATTATTTACTTTCCTGACCAAAAGTATTAAAGTATTACATTACATTCTTCTGAACATTTAATAACTCTGTTACGCTTTGTTTGCCTTCTTAACGTGTGCATATCCTTTGAGTTATACAATGCTACATTGCATAAAAACAGTGAAAATTTTGTTTAAGGGGTCCTACTTGCTTTATATTTAATAATGTACTTACACAACTTAATGTTATGCAACCCAACTGACATAAATTCATAGAAGTTAAATAGAGACCAGGGCGCGTTGGAATCTCATAAACTTGATTCACTTATATATATAGAAAATCGATATCCTATCTGTTATGCAACCTAGCATTTCATGGGGTTCTCAGTTCCCAGTATCTGTTCTAACACAATCGATTGATTATTAATTTTGGATCTGGTATTTCTTGTACAATTAATATCCTATGTAGTATGCAACCTAGACTTACGTGAGCTTTTCACTCCATGAGATAAGCTCAGGCACGTAGGATTAATTATAAACTTTCTACTTGGTTCTCTTTTCTAATCGATATTTTGTGTAGTATGTAACCTAGATTTACATGGGTTTTCAGTGGTGGGCTCCGATTCAGACATGATCGGGGTCATTATAAACTTTGAGGCAGGTTCTCCTTGTACAATTTATATCCTCTGTAGTATGCTACCCCACATAGCACTAGACATTATTAGGAAGTTGTGTTCCAGATGTATGGTATGCTTGTTTACTCTCGAATGTGCAAGCAACATTAACCCTGGTGGATAGAGTCTCTTATGTAATTTAATGATACAAATGACGTATGTACTGCGCTCTTTTGGACAGTACGGCGTCTTAATATTACACATCTACATTTTCGAATGGACTTTTCTCTCCCTCTGTTCCGAGTGAAAAATACGAACTATACGTAATAATAGTAATGTTGGTAGCCCGTGATGTCTCAGTGACCTAGCGTTCATCTCTGCCATGTAGGGTCCTCTGTTCTGTCCTGGGTCGTTCCATGCATGTTTTATAGTAGATATTCACTTGTATGTGGGGGATGAGTATAGGGTCTCCTGTTTCCTTCCCACTTTCTTCATTTTAGCAATTCTTCCGTCTGGCATGAGCCAAGATTGCCTGAATGATTAGGGGGCAGACGGGGTGGTGACAAGGTAATGTCCGATGAAGTGCACCATTCACTCAGGGTGTACCTTGTAACAAGTACGAAGGATATCAAATCATAATATTAACAGTAAAATGCACGGTCAATACTACTTTAGTCCCATAATCTTAACAACGAACAAGGCAAAGTAAATTAAAACCATCCAGCCGCTCTATAAAAACAGATAACTCGTTGAAGTCAAATCTCAAGTCTGTTTGTCCCTATCTTCTTTCCGACCCTAAAAGGCGAGTGCATATAGTACATAAATATCATGCGGCCTAGCTGTAGGTTTTAATGCAGATTATTTAAATCGTTTCCGATATATATCTATTGATCGTTATAACAAACAAGGCTGTTTAGTTATTGTTAATACGGGTTTTCTGTCTGTTGGTTCCGAAGGATAGAATAGAATTATGAGACAGTTTATACTACCAAATACTTACTTGTAAGTTATGTACATGTAGGGAATCCTGTTCTTTGATATACTGTTTCACTAACTTAATGAAACATGAATTCAAGTATAACATTATTTATTTAACTGATACTGTGTGTGACTACAATAATCTTTCCACTGTTTGCGTTATTCAGCATTATAAAAAGTAAGTGAGATAGTATTTTATACTTTTTCCTCTTTTGTACAAGATATATTCAACTCTCTTTAAGGATATATGTGAATGACAAAGACGATTTAACATTATATTGAACATGCCATCGAAAGTAGTCCACTCCGAAATCCTTCACTTTATATGGTTGTCGGAAAGTACTTTAAGCAAAGAAAATATGTATTATTATTCATTGTTTAGTGTAGGGTTACATTAAGCTATACAATTGTTTTACATAAATAATGGTTACATATAGATGAGCTTGTTGCCCTACAGTAACAGAGAAAACACATAAATAAGACACAAATATTATGCAAAAGCATAAAAAAGAAATAGAAAAGTTACAAAATAAGTACCATATACATGTCCATGCTTATGATATGTAGTTAAAGTATAACACAATGATGGGAAAACAAAACACACACACACAAAATCATGATAAAAGAAACAAAAAATACATTTCGGTAAATCGTGAATGGTTGAAAGATTACAAGGTTGAAATGGCTGATTATATACAATGAGTGATTATTTAAGTGAATGATGGCCTAACGTGCGCACTATTCAGTAGTCATATATTACGTCCCTCATTTTCCTTTTGAAAATATTTAGATTTCCCTCATTTTTCAATCCAATTGGAAGTTGGTTCCAAACTTTGCTCGTCAAATAGGAAAATGATTTCATGCCATAATTTGTCTTATTACACGTCAGAATGTGAACATTGTTAGAGTTGTTAGATCGCAAATTACTATAAAACGTATTGTCGGAAATAGGGATCACTTAGTGTTCGGTGGTGTGTCGAATAGCTTTGTGCACTTGTACCAAGAAAAGGTATTTCCTTCTGGATTCAAGGGTACGCAACAACACTGATTCGTTACATTTGGAAGTCGAGAGTGAGAGCGGAGCTTTCCGCATTATCCGAATAGCCCATTTCTGCATCCTTTCTATATTTTTATGTTGGTTTGGTTGATTCCGTACAGAACCACACCATAGTGTTCAAGAATAGGTCTAATTTACGAGGTGTAGTACTTTACTCTGTGAGTGATTGGTAGATAATTGCTTATGTACTGAAGAATCTTGATTTCCGGCACAGCATTGGAGCATATCTTTTTAACATGTTGTGTAAGCGATAGTTTCGAATCAAGAGGTATGACAAGATATTTCAATGTAGCACTTGTAGATATCTTATTGTTTCCTATCTGAAGTTCTCTGTCAATTACGGAACGTGTGCAGTTGTCTGTTGATAAGATTAATGCTTGTGTTTTTGCTGTGTTCACTTTTAGATTATTTGCGTTGTACCA
Source organism: Lepisma saccharinum (assembly GCA_022664845.1). NCBI lineage: Eukaryota > Metazoa > Arthropoda > Insecta > Zygentoma > Lepismatidae > Lepisma > Lepisma saccharinum. Next base: position 33,362 of record JAGDQP010010643.1, read on the forward strand.
GTTAAGCACGCCCGGAATGTTTGTTTCAATAGTATGAGTTAATTGATCTAAAGAATTAGAGTAGCAAAATAAGAGACAATCATCAGCGTACAAGTAAACCTCCATATTTTTCACAGATAGTGCAAGATCATTAATGAATAAGTTGAACAGTTTAGGTCCAAGGATTGATCCCTGTGGTACCCCAATTTGAATATCGGCACATTTGGAAATAGTATTACCAAGTTTCGTACTTATTACTCTATTATGTAGGTAACTTTGAAACCATTTACATGCTTTTTTAGATAAATTGAACTGGCCATATAATTTGTTCAACAATAAATGAGGTTGCACGGTATCAAATGCTTTGCTGATATCTAAGGAAATTAAACCAATGTAGTTTTTTCCTTTAACGTCTAGTATGTTTCGCCACTTCGTGATTAATTCTAGTAGCAATAGTTCGGTGGATCGGTTCCTGCGAAAACCATACTGTTTCTCGGTTATGAGATTGTTACATTCTATATGTTCTTCTAACTGACTATCGACCACCTTCTCAAGGACTCTACTAAGAGCTGGTGTTATAGAAATAGACGTATAGTTGTTAATACTAGTGTGCGATCCTCCTTTGAATATGGGAGTGACCACCGCATGTTTCCAAGCGTCAGGAACTATACCAAACTGAAGAGAATTATTTATTATGTCCGTTAGTGGTTCTGATATCCACGGTGCAAGAAGGCTTAATACACGATTATTAATACCATCAATTCCACAGCCTTTTTTAACATCAAGTCCTGTGAGTACTTTAAACATAATGTTAGTGGAGACAGGTTTAAATTGAAATCGCTGCGTCCGGGGGGAGTCATTATACATATTTGCCGAGTCATTGAACGTGGTGTTAGTGTTGCGCATCCGATTTCCATTTAATTCATTACGTATGTTGGTCTCCTATATTAGCAAAGTAAGTATTAATGAAATTCACAATTTCCTCCTTATTTGTTATTATTTCATTATTTACTTTTATTGACGGGATATCAGTACTCTTTTTCTCGCGCCCCGTCAGAAAGTCAAAGAGTCGATGTTGGTTGTTGGTAGTATACTGACCGGAATAAATTTGGTTCAAAATATACGTCCTTTTTGCTAGCTTTATTTCTTTTGTCACCCAGTTTCGAATCATTTTGTATTAATCCCATGAGCATGCGCCCTTAGTCTTGACCTGTTTAAATATTCTGTTTTTGAAGGAAATAAGTTTGAGTAAGTAGTTGTTGATCCAAGGTCTTCTGCTCGGACGTATTCGCAAAGTTTTTGTTGGAACAAAGATATCAAGAGCATCACAAATCAAGCTTGTGAGGAAGACAACCTTTTTATTAATGTCCGATATGCTATTTGATTTGTAGAGAGGAAGATACTAGCAGTATTCTACAAATTTTTCTTCATTAAAATGCTTAAATGTGCGCTTTGTTACGAGAACTTGTGGTGCTTTATTTGGTGTAGCATGCAATGTAGTGTATGTGAAAAAATGATCACTCAAATCATGCATAACAGTGGCTGTTTTTGTGTGCAAAGAGTCATTGTTTGTATATATATGGTTAATTAAACTTTCTGTAGTATCAGTTATTCTGGTTGACATGGTGACAAGTTGCTTGTAACCCAAGGACTCCATTAGATCGAAAAAATTTGTATCTCTAATAGAGGGGTTGACACAATTATAGTTAATTATAGTTGATAGAATTAAAGCCAGGCAAGTACATTGAACTAAATTTGAAGTGGCAATCTCATCAATTTTATGGCGTAAACTACGAATATTCAAATGCCCTGCAGAAATATTATTAGCTGTGTCTATTATCTTTACGTCTTCCAAACAAGAGTATAAATTCTGAAGAAATCTTCTATTTGTGTCACTCAGGATGGCTGGTTGGTCGTTGACCTCAGAAGCAGCGAATGTGCTGTTTTCTGTGTCAGTCCCCCCGTTGGGATCTTGAGAAGTTGTAGTTCGCGGAGAGGGATGTGAGGGGGAAGAGACGAGCATGCGGGATGAAGAGGGATGTCTGCCGGTCTCTTCTTCACCCATCACTCTGAGAGGGATGTCCAAATGAGTTACAGTTATAATTCAGGGAAAGTACATACGGCAAGCCATCATTAATTTTACAAAATACATGTAAATTGATAGTCTGAAATTGAAAGTACTTAGAGTATGATACATAATAAAAAATTAAGGTTTAGTCCTGATTTTCATAGAATCTTGTCATATTAGAGATGAAAAAATAGAGAAATTTAAAACACGTGAATGAATACCAATAATACAATGAAAGTTACTAAAAAAAAAACAAAAAAAAAACGAGACATTGACACAATTAGGAATATTGAGTTTCAAGTGTTGATTGATTCAAAAATATACGAATTTCGTGTGAAGTCTCACATTACAGTTTCACTTACCATGGTTTCTTACATCGTCAGGACTGGTAAGCCTCACTACACCACTATTTGTCAATGCTAGCACAGTACCATCAGCTGTCCAGACGCGCTCGAAAAGTCCACACTTTCTTGCCTGACGTAATAACTCAAGGTTTGTGTAAGTGAGATTCTCTGTTATAGAGATCTGAGGGATTATATTCCGTACATAAACAAGTATCAGTTATTTATTTCTTCACCGTTTATGAAAAATTTGACAACGTAAAGACCAACACAGTCGTCATTTATATTATACGTGAATTAATTACTCTACACTATAACCAGAAAGTAAATAAGAATAAGGTATTTTCAGTAACGACACAGTTATAAGTTTCAACAGTAAGTGCATCTATCAACATCGCGCTCATAACCAACTGAAATTGCCTGGTCAGGTGCTGTCATTATGTCAATTGCAAGAAAATGACTATACATAAATTCTCTACCATAATAATTGCGCATCTATACTCACACATTCATATGTGATGTCACTTGCAAGAGTACTTTGGTGCTTGCTATATTCTTTCTTAGTATCGTACCAAACTTACTCAACATTAATTAAAATAAAGTACGTCATATTCCAGAGGAAGATTTTTTTTAAATTGTCACTATCAACCTACTTACAAAACAAGAAAAGACAATTAATGAAATTCCTCAATTATCCACGAGCATTGCAACTATATCCTCTGTGAATACGAATCAAAGTTGCCACCTTTCTGAACGAAAAATAACTAGAAAATGGATTTGCTTGAACCTAACCTAACGCAATTGAGCTCAATGCAATTGAACGACAACTCACCTACAAAATGGATTTGTTTCATGCTTCTACCAATTCCAAGTACCCAAATAACTGTCATTTATTCTCAACTGCATCTACAAAGCGCATGGAGCATTGGCAATACAGCAATAAGCAACAACATAGGAGGCTTAACTATATCAAGGTTTAGTTTCATATGACAAATGATTCATGAGTAGTTTCTCTACTGTAGATAGCTTTCAACATAATAAGGCACTTTATAATAAATTGGTTGTCCACTCAAATCTACAATAGAATGACCCCGACCATTAGACCAACATCCTTGCGGGATTGAGTTAATTTATATGAATATTGGCCTCGAAGGTAAGACAATATGTATTTTCTTCACTGAAGGAGAATTTCCAACTGTATTGGCTGGTATATATGAGTTGCTCCCTACACTTCGATCTGCAAGCTTTTCTATGTAGCGCCCAGATGCAGCAGTAAATGAACTACTAATGGAATTTAACACCACGAAATCCTGTTCGCTTCTTGTATATCAAGAAAGTCTGTTCCCCACTATTAATTAAGCAGATTTTATGAATGTTTTTTGATTGGTAGACCATTAACTTGAGAGCACTTGCCTAAAAAAATAATGATGGACATAGCTCAACATGTAGACTTATATTAGTGGTATTAACCTTGTACTTAATTTGCATTACTTCAACACTGGTATAGTGGGAATAGCCTTGCACTTCAATATTATCACAGCTAGACTTCAAAACAAGACAAGCACTACACTGTAAAAAAAAACACTTTCTTACACTTTTAGGGCACTTTCAAAAGCGTAAATGTGTTTTTAAAGTATACCAATTGTGTAATAAAGTGCTGTGAAGTGTTCGAATGTGTTCCATTACAAGTACTACATAAATCGGAGCTCATTATTGGAACATAATAAAAGCACTATAATCCTAAGAACATTTTTTTAGCGTTTTCGAGCACATTTGCAGAACTATTAAGGGAGCACATTTATCTCACTTTCTGTACATTTTTTCCAAGCTCATTACACTCCAATAATAGCTCACATTAAATTCTTTGTCATTTGTATTTGTGCCTCTTCATTATTTTTAAAGAAAATGGAAGGCTCAGGTAATTTATAGTAGTAGTATGATTTTTGTGCTTGTGAAGCGTTTTCCTAAATGCACAGTTTTAAAGAAGAGTTTAATATGCATTATTTATCTCTTTATCAGGTAGGTTGAAGGTACACTGTTGAGATGCCAATTTAACATAAACTGTAGGTTCTATTCTTAGAAAGTCTCAAGTTTGCCAAGGTGCCAAATTCTACTTTAACGTTAGAAGCTATTTTCCAGTTTAATAATCTCTATACAAAAATGCATAGGTAAACAAATTTAACTATACATCCTTCCAATTTTTGAAAACCGTAGTTGCATCCTAAGCTTGTCTCTTTTGGGAATGACGTCACTACATCAATTGAATTGAATTGTAAGGCCTCTAGGCATCTAAAGCTGAGGTCAGGATAGCGGAGGGGAAAGGATTGGGGAATGTGTCGGTCAGAGCCTATGTTTAAGATGCCATCCCGGCATTTGCCTGTTTTGACAGGAAAAACTGTCAGGATGGTCGGCCGCTGGGATGGAACCCACCGTGACCTCCCGAATGCTACGCCAACGCTCTATCCCTGAGCTACGGCGGCTCCGTACGTCACTGCATCACTTTTAAGGTAAGATTGACTACGAATGAAGTGCACAAGCCGCCAATTAGGGTACAACCCGATATTTACCTTCTGAGACTAAAAAAAGCCTTTATAAAAACAATCAAAATTGCCGGCACCATGACAAACCGAGCTTCCAAATTCCAATTTGAGGCTTATTGCAGTGATTCCACCAGACACCCCCTGTGGGGGTATCACTCCCGAAATGCTCGAGAACACCCCCAAACTTTAACATTTTTGCAGTAAAAATCGATAGAAAATTGGTAAATTTTTTCTCCCCCCCCCCCCCCAAACTGAAAATCATTGCGGAAACTTTGCTGTATTGTCATTGTTAAATATTTTCCTTTTTATTACTTATGTCTGCTCAAATTAAAGTTAAGAAAGTCCTTTCGTTCGTTTCTATACAAAATTAGCGTTCCTTTCTATACAAAATTGGGGAAATACACAAATCCTTTGTGTGGATTAAAGAAGAAGAAAAAATATACATTTCTATATCAACGGATCATTTTTGTTTATCTGAAGTTCTTAAAAGCAACACATTATCTTTTGCACAGGTGTCTGTCGTCTGAATGTTGCCAGGTCTACTGTTTTAGTAGTAGATCCCTTTTCTGCACTGTCCACTAGTGTAACTATTAATTTATAATGTAATTTGTGCTTTTTTCTATAATTTTAACCTAGCAACTTTAAAGCGCCAATGGTTGCTTGACTTATATCTGACGTAAAACTGCTAGACATAACCGCCACCTACAGTATACGCAACGATGTCTAATAACGGTTTGAAGTGATTTCAACTCCAAGAAAGAAGAGTAAATAATAACAGTTTGTAATTCAGGCTCCTGTGTTGCAGTAAATAAGGTACGTGGAAACTAACTTTCTATATAACTTAATTATTTTAATTAATATATTATAAGCCTAGTGTAATTATTTTGAATAAGAAGATCTTGTGATTGAGTGTGTGTGATAGAAGTTGTTTTCATACATACCAAAATGGCGACAATTTGGAACAATTCATGACACGGCAATATGTCGTAACTCTCATCACAAGTCATTTTATTTTAGCAATGTGTTCAGGACTCATGAAATATTGTATCTCACAAATGTATTTTTGATCAAAGAGACTCATATATAGGCCACGCAAGAAGTAAATGAATGAGGCTTAAATTGAAAAATTAAGTGAAAGTAGGCATATAAATAAAATAATGCCTTTTTCTCATAAATCAATTCGATCCTTTAAAAAAATCCTTGTTTCCTTATGAAGACCGTGTGTTAATTTGTCCTTTACGCTGTCAATATAGCAGTTTAAGGTAAAAAAAATAAAAAATGAAGCTCATTTAAAATGCAATTGTTTACGACATATTGCCGTGTCAAGAACGATATGCATTTCCTTAGTCAGACAAAATAAATCGATTGAAACCCATGTTGGCCATTTCCGGTTAGTAATTTCCATGGTGCTACATGTAAATTCTGAAAATTTATTCATGGCCTTTAGGCATCTAATGCTCAGACAGGAACAGGATAGAGGAAAGTATGTGGGAAGTGGTCAGCCCAGGCCTACGTTGAAGGTACCAGCCCGTCATTTGTCTGGTGTGTCTGAAAAATGCCCTGGAGAAACCTCAGTTAGGATGGTCGTCGGTTCTGGGATCAATCCCAGAATCTCCCTAATGCAATGCCAACGCTCTACCAGTGATCTACGGCCGCTCGGTAGTACCGATATTCAAAATGGATACCGAGCTTTACAAATGAAATCTTTTGCTAATCATAGTTGCAATTTCCGGTTATAAACTCTTTAGTTTTCCGTATATTTGATATAGAAACAGCCAAGTCAATCCAAATGTCCAAAAATTCACTAGGCAGCTGTGGGTCAGTTGCTACTCTTAGGATTCAGGAGGTACTGGGTTGAAACCAGCGATCAGGCATCCTGACAGATTTACCAGGATTTTTCCAGATTTGGGTTGTTCGATTCCTGAATTTCTATATCGAACTTAGAATGAACATCAAGAATCTTTCATATCGAAATATCGTTGGGAATCGAAAATGTTTATATTGAAGATAGTTACAAGGCGGACATAGTTCAGTTCGTAGCGCATTGTTCTTCCAATCCAAAGGTCCTAGAAATGACCCCAGTGGCCGTCCATCCTAACTAAGCTTTTTCCAATCACTCACACCGGGCAATGCCATAGTCACACAAGACAAATGCCGAGATATTACCTACAAACTAGACCTAGCCAATTATCTACTAACTTCCGCTTCGAAACTCGTAATCCGTCCAGAGCCTGATATGCCTGAAGGCCATAAATAAATTTAAACTCAAAATTTAATAGAATAGTTGGAAATCGAATATCGCTGGGGAAAAATCGTTACGGTAGAAGAAAATCTGCACTGGAAGGGCTGCTTAGGCGTCATGTAACCCCACTCACGACCAGGGACATAAGAAATATTCTCGCGGTGTGGCAGGGAAGAAGGAACGCAAATTTATTTTACGAACTAATTGACTGGCTCCGACGTCATCTTGTTTCAATTTAACGTGTTCGCATTGTAAATACAAGGGCCAAATTACCATTTGCAAGAGGGCATCGTGGCGTAGTGGTTAAAGCGCTGGCTTGTTGAGTTAAAAAACTGGGTTCGAATCGTGGTGGATTCACATTTATTAGTAATAATTGCTTTCTTGCATTTTTCGTATAGATTATCTTAAATTAGTGACCATGGGATCGTGGAGATTTGGCAAGGTTAGGTGCGGTCATGGATCTTTTATCTTTACATTTTCAGTTCTCAAAATTGCGAGCGCGAGACGCTTGTAGGATCGAAGCCGATCAATTACTTCGTGAAAAAAGAAATGCATGCATAAGCCATGACTCAGTAAGAATAATCATGGCGCACCAACTGAAAATGTGGGGGTGGGGACAGAAACCAGTTAGTTATGTCACTGCTCATTATCAACGTTTTCCTCAGTTACATCAGCTGAATGAATGCCTTGTTCCTAACATCATAGTGGGCTATCTTTTATATCCAGAAATTACCCGTATTACACAGAACTAAAAACTAATGGTTTGAATTAACATTCGTGCTAGAATTTGAATTTAGTTTCAATGCTTTTAGGCAACTTTGGCTTAGGCCTCGTGCAAAAGAGAGAGACGTTCTGATAACTACTTATTTTAAATAGATCGCAAACACTCAAGTTGAAGTTTTAAGTATCTTTACGGAAAATAAAATACATTTTCCAACATTATTAAGTCAGACAATACAAAAAACATAAAATAAGTTATCTCCAAATTTCAAGCCTAGCTTAGCTACAGTTTTAACGTGATATCTTTAATTTTACTCTTAAAAATCGTCCGGCAGAGGAAGTTTTTCTTCATCACCTTTTGTTTGTTTTGATGAGTTCTTCTTGTTCGTAAGATATGAACATTTATTATATTAATATGATGAAGGTGTTTCGCCCAAAGGTCCCACGGCAAGGTGTACCGATGGTGTTTTTCCATTGCCTTCCATCGGATGAATATGTCTGATGGACGAGACCTACAGTTTATCGTGGGCTCCAAACCACTCGTATTCCAGCTGTTAATCGAACCCGGGAACACTTTATTAAAAGACAGCGAGCGAACGTTATCACTCACTCACATGACACACTATGATATTAAGCCCGCCTTATTATACAGGATGTATTAAAAGTCATTACCTATTTCAGGAAAAGGGGGCGGAGTTCGAAGAAAGTTATTCATATTTCGGTTTAGAGACCTTGATTTAATATGGTAATTTTATTTTTTTAATGATGCAATCTTCTCTTGTGGAATTTTGGCACTTTCTGCACTCAGACTCTAACGCACACTACCACTTAAACGAAAGCAGGTAGAAAGGAACTGACTTCAGATTTGGGTTTAGATACCACGTGGAAAGGTTTATGGCATCGCCAAACTGAAATCAGGGAAGTAAAATTAAGGTATTTCTGAGGTGAGTTCCTCTTCACATGCTTTTGTTTAGACGCTAACATGCCATACAGAGCAAGTGCATACAGTACAAAAATACCGTATAAGAAGCTTGTAGCCATACTACATTAAAATCTGTCTCTTAAATCAAGGCATCCACTACAGAACAGCCATGGTTCTGTTGGTAGAACATTAGCTTAGCAATCGAAAGGTTCTGCGAGCGAACCAAGCGGCCGGCCATCCTAATTTGAGTTTTTACAGGATTTGTTTCATAGCAGTCAAATGCCGGGATGGTATCGACAAATTAGAACTTGGCGATTACTTTTCAACTTCATTTTCGCCACCCTATCCCGGCCTGAGCCAAAGATATTAAAAGAACTTAAATAAATTCAATTCACCTGGTATCAATCCCGGGACCTCATGATTACAAGACAAGCACACTACCGAATATTCTAAAACTTTTTTATGTGCCAGTCTAGTACCTTTGGACTTCGGCCCGTCACGATTCGCCTTTAGTTGTTAAAATCCACACCCATGCCCCTGCCGTAACTCGACCCTGGGACCTTCGAGCCGATGGCCTACCATCGCAGACCGCTCGTCCACCTGGCCAGCACCGAATATTCTACTTGGTTTGTATATTCGTTACTATCACTATGATTATCGAATTTTAAATATTTCCATTAAAAATTCTATAATATTACTGATGGTACGGTGAAAGAATGAATTTAAATTTACTCGGACTTTAGTGTAAAGTTCGATAAGCCATGTGAAGCCAGAATTACATTGCAGGTAGTCTTCAATTTTTTTTACTATCACTTGACCTATGAACACTTATTTCTAGAACCGATCAAGCCCAAATGAAGTACGCATTTGCTTTTAATCTAACTGCCTCCTTTGTCGCGCTGATTTTAACAGTATGCTACGAGTCTTTTCTTTTATGCATTTTTAATAACTATACTTAAGACCTTTAGGTTGCATTAGCTCAGGAAGATAATAATGGGTAAAACGAAGAAAGTGGAAGGAAACGGGAAAATCCCGAGAAACCCCAAAACCCAAATAGCACAAATCGGGGACACCATGTCCCAGAGGTGAGGGCTCTACCACTGAGCCACCCCAGCCTCACGAGTGTGTTGTTGTTGTTACTCTTTAGTAGTCAGCGATATTCTTTTGGAAACCTTAAAGTTTGATTTATTTATTTGTAAAACTTGTAGAGCTATGAAGGAAAATAATTTGTTTTAAAATGTTTAGATAGTCGCCACTTTTTATCTGTAAGCACAAACTGAAACCACGTGCCAATTAGACATGGCCTAACGGATTCAGATATCGGATATCCGGATCCGGGTTTCGGATAGCCGGGTCTTCGGATCCAGATCCGAGTTTCGGACAGCCGGATCTCCCATATCTGGGGCATGTACAAATCATCATAATCTATTCGTACATATTTTGTAGAATTTCTTTCGGCTACCAAACGACATATTACTTTGGTTTCTTTTACTCTTAAGTTTGGAGTGTTCTGAGGGGTGAGATGAAGAGCAGAACCATAAAAAGATAGAAGAAATTGCTGAGTTGCACATGGATTCCAAGAGTAATGCTTTCGAAACCAGTCATATAATATTTTGTCACTAATACATATTGGATGTGGTGTAGAAGTATCGTGTGCGTGGGATTTCTGGGGGTTCTTCCGTTTCCTCCCACTTTCTTCATTCCACCAATCATATCATCATCCATCCGGCCTGAGCCAAAGTTGCCTCAAGACTTTCAAATTAAAGTTAAGAACCATATATTGGAGAGACAGAAGGAAAGCAAATATCAACAGCATCTAATTTATATCTTCTCAAACGCCATCGACCATGCTGTCCTTTGCTCTGTGACGTTGTTATCATGGCGTAGCATTCAAGAGGTCTTGGGTTCGATCGCAGCAGTCGACCATCCTGATAGGTTTTTGCAGGTGTTTTCCTCAGTTACAACAGGTAAATGCCCTGATGGCACCTTCAAAATAGGCCCTGGCCGACACCTTCCCAATTCCGGCCTGAACCTTAGATGCCTAAAGGCCATAAATAAAAAAAATCAAATTCAAAACTTGATTATCAGTCAGTAGGTAATAAATATTGCGTTGTTAAAAAAATTGTCCTCCCCTTCCTCTTTAAGCATGGAGGGATTAAAAAATTACGAACTTCTTTCCCAGATAAATTTGCTTTGAGAAATAAAGAACATACATTTTTTTTAAAAAAAGGACGTTAAAAATATTTCTATGCACTAATTTCAGAAGAAAAAGCAATAACAATGAAATACACAACTATCTCTATAAAATCCATTTTTCGAGTTCCATATACATTGAATAAAATTATCTTTATTTATGGCCTTTTGTCATTTTCGGCACAGGCCGGGATGAGGTATAGGCAGAGGATGGGACAGGTATCGGGCAGGACCTTTCATAATTTACCATCTCCGCATCGCAGTTTCAGATGCATAATAATTGCGAAGTCTGAATACTGGGTCTTTGAATATGTGACCAAAATCGCATGAATCCACTGGACCACATATCCCAAACCCTACAGTTTTTGGATATCCGGATGATTTTTGATCCGAATGGGGTCATCACTAGTGCCTATGTTTTGCTTGGAGTCCTCTTTATATGTGGTAGCTTTGTGAGATAAACGTGTCAGTAGCTAATTTTTTAAAGCACGTATAAAGAAACCATGTGAACATTTTTTTTACATATGGCGCGTAATGAACTTATATACGTCTCAATCCGTAATACTGTAGTTCAAAAACTCCCAGAGGTAAAAAAAACAAAAAACATTGATACAATAAAACAAATTGTGCAGAAAAAGGAAAAGTTGATTGAGGTTTTCCTTAGTAACACCAGACTTAAATAACTGGATGATATCGCCTACCTCTCAACATTCTCTTCTCCTATTCCGACCTGAGACTCAGATGAATAAAGGCCATTTGCAGGTTGAAAATTAAAAATGAAAACCAAAGATGTACCATTTCAGTCTTCGCACAGACTGTCGGCGAAGAACTCATGCTCTACGTGAGATGGTCATCTTCGCTAGCTAAGTTTTATGTTGCATTTCTTAGTGCTATGTGTGATGAGTGATGACCCTTTAACAGCAGTTGATTTTATTTTTTAACTTCTTATACCAAGTGCTCTGTATATACTCAAAATTTGTTTTATTGTACTTCTTGCTTTTTACATGAGATAATTTTACTTTATTCACTGAATAGCCTAGCTGTTACATTTTCATTTTTCAATTTTATTTTTTATTTATTTATTTTTCTAGTTTCTTAACAGCAAAGTTTAGACATGACAAAGATAAGGGGCTTCCCCGTATTGGGACGGGCGTAAGAAATAGTGTTGTTACCACGCATGTTATTAATTTTTATCCGGATCGAAAAGACTGTCAAAGGAAGACAATAACTCGGTTGACCAAGTGAACTTGACTCGGTCGAGAATTTGGATTACGTGCCAACGAAAGAAAATAGTAATAATTTTACTTCAATGCTCAAATATTTCTTTTAGAACCTAGACTACTATCATTTCGTCGCTCATCCATTGCTACTCGTCCTTGATATGTGCGGGTTAAAGAATATTTTGTTTACGTCCTCTTTCGCCCGAGGACGGCCGATAAATACAGTACTCAAGTTAACAAACAGCAGTTGTAGGTTGAACCGCTAAGCGCAGTTCAACCTTAATAAAGACAGGTGGGTATCATACATCGTTCATATCGAAGAATCGTTGGCAATCGGAAATCATTCATATCGAAAAATTGTTGGAAATCGAATATCGATCGAATGGAAGAATCTTTTGAAATCGAATATCGATCGAATAGAAAAATTGTTTATCCATATTCGATATTTTGATTTATGGTATCAATATTTCCATTCATCAAAGTATCGATCTATCCATATATCGATTAATTGCACAGTCCTATAGTCCTGGGAACGATCCCAGCAGTCGCCCATCCTGAGTTTTCCCAGGGTTTTCCTTAGTCACACCAGGAAAATGCCAGGATGGTATCTCAAAAATTGGCCGATTACCTTCCGTTACTCTCTCTCTCTTCCCCAATCCAGTCTGAGCCACATTTGCCTAAAGGTGATAAAGAAATTTAAATACTTGAGTGTGGTAAGATATTAATTTAATGTGCTATCCTGGACTGAAGTGGCAACTACGTCCTAAGTCTGTCAGAAATTGGAGCTATTTGCGATCCTCGCCGAACATTCTTTTGGGATATGGATTCCAAAGGCTAAGAATGTTTCAAAGAGGTAACATCTGTCTGGTGATTATGATGGAAACCGTGGAAAACATGAGAATAATGGCCGACAAAGACATAAAAGTGCTCGCCAATCAAATGTTGTTCCGGAACTGCATTTTAGTTTTAAGGTCAACTTTTGCTCAGGCTGAAATATCCTTCCGATTATTAGTATTATTATAATACTTTTTATTCCTAAGCTCAGGCCCGGATAGGGTGGCGAAGAGGATGTTTGAAGATGTCAGCCAGGGCATAGATAGTAAGTACTATACCGACATTTGCCTGATATGCCTAAAGTAAAACCCTGGCAAAATCTCAGTCAGAATGAGAAGCCACTGGGACTGTTTCAGAAACTTCCGATTGTTGAGGAATTGCTCTACCGACTGAGGTACAGCCGTTCTGTATATTGTTTATTATTATCATTATTTACTTCAGGCATCTGAGGCTGTGGAAAGGCGTCGACCAGGGCCGTTGTTGAGATACAATCCCGACATGTTGCTTGTGTGATTGAGAGCAAACCCTAAAAGCCCGGTTAGGATGGCTGGCCGCCGGTTTCAAATCCTGGATCTTCCAAATGCGAAGACAGTTACCGTTCTATCTACTGATCGGTACGGGCGTAAGCCATAGTGCTGTTACCGCCCATAAAATTCCTTTTATCATAATTATCTATTTACTGAGACACGACTGCTCGGTTTCTATATTTGCTTTCTTATTTGTTAATTTCCTCACAGAAAATAACACTTTTATACATTCATGTGGTTCATGTATTATTATAGTAAATTCATACTATCTATTGTTCCAGGATATGTCGAAGAGGGCGATTACGAACGCTGCACCTGGTCACAGGCACTCCACTTGGCCTTCAGTCAGGTTTATTCTCCAAACAATTTAACAAAGGGTTCTGTCCCTGCGAGCCCCCTCCAGCACACGGCACACCCATGCCTTCATTTTGGGATCAAGAAAAGTACATATTGATGTTTCCGTGTGTTTAAAGGAATAAGTTGAAAACTTGGCAGAAAACTTCCGCAAACAGTTACATGTGTTTAATGTGAACAATTTTCATTCTTGACTGTTAAGTATTTTTTTTTTTACTTTTGAACTGTTAACTTTCAACATAATCGTAAAGAGCATCGTGCTTTAAAAGAAAAGTTTAATGTTTTTTTTAAATGCTCACTACTATTCTTGTGGATGATTATTTCCTTTCTGCATGTTTTATTTGTAGACTAGCAGACTATGACAATCCTCGAAGGAAGATACCATCCAGACATTCATCTCTGACAAATATTCGGAAAGGAGTCAGTCGGAATGTCCAGCCCAGACCAAAACTCAGGCACGCAAATTGCAGGTCAAAAACTATACTACAGCGTGTTTTTCTTGTACCTAGTGTTGTTTTTTAATATACTTTTTACCAACTATATCGACTTACTACCTGCGTAAGATGCCCGGTTGAAATTAAAGTTGCGGCGTATAGTATAAAAAACCCGTTATATCAATAGTGGAAACATTTGCTTAAATAATAATAGATGAATTCGAAGCCGTTTTAACACTTATAAATGGGGTTTCAATTCGCAACATTTTAGCCATAGATAAAAAATAGTTAAATTTTTCGCTAAGCAAGCTTTTAGTAATAAAGTGGATATAATAAATTTTGATATGCGCCGCAGCTAAGTATTTTAGGTGTTATTCAGATTTTACGACAGCACATTATTGGTCAATTTAGATTCCTCTCACTTAGTAAGCAACATTAAGTAGATGCCCTATCTCTAATGCATAGAAGCCCACTCAAAGTAAGCAGAGTTTGAATCTCCCCATAGAAAGCAAAGGTATTATTTGAACGACTTCTGACATAACAATATGTACATGCTTCAAATGTAACTACTAAGTAGTATCAAAATTCCTTATTTATAGTAAAACAAAGATAAATTTTGATAGTACGCGCCAAAGTTAAATATGTATTTGAAGCATATACTTTTTGTCAGGAGTCGTTCAAGTATTAGATAAGCATTCTGGGGCGAAGGGGTTCAAGCTTTGCTTACTTTTGCTGGGCGTCTAAGTATTAGGGATAGGACATCCAGTTAATGTTGCTTACTAAGAGGGAAGGGGTCTAAATTGACCAAAAATACGCTGACGTAATATCTGAATGACATGTAATATTGTGTAACAAAATGTCGAGAAAGTGCTCCTAAGGTGTTCCAAAACTGCTGGAAAGTTAATAAAGTGTCTTGAAAGTAGTCTAAAGTAGTTTCCAAAATATACTTTTGGAACACATTAAAATTGAGAGCACTTTGTTTGCAATTTTTAGCGCTTTTGTAGCACTATTAAAGTAACATTTTTGTACACTTTTAAAGAGCTTTTGAACACCTTTGAGACACTTTAATAGCACTTTAGTTCACTTTTGGACACTATAAAAGTGTTCAAAAGTGAGCTAAAGTCGTTTCCAGAAAGTGCTTAAAGGTGTTCAAAAAAGTGTAAAAAAAAGTGTTCTATTTTTTACAGTGTACATAATATGCTGCCTGGTATATTTTGATACGTCGTTTATTGTCTAAAAATAGTGAAAAGGTTACCTGGTTATGATGACTACTCATAACACTTGTCCGTAGTAAAAGTCCAAGAATATGACTGTAATAAGTTTATTTCGTATGATCACGCCTGGATATATAAATTCAATTTCTTCCTTTCTTTTTATGAGCGTGAAATATAATACCCAACTAGATTCTGCCATGTGACTTTCTTTGTTCGTGAAGATCGTCAATCCCACACTTCGACTATCGAATATATCTTGGTACATACAATATAGCTTGGTACATATTCGATTATCGAATATATCTTGGAATTCACTTGCCTTTATTTCTCGTTTGTCACCACACTGCGTGTTAATGAATTACTTACAAGATACGCCGTGACCAAACCTTCTGGATAAATAACACTGTTCTACAAATTTTAACTTTTTTTCTGTTACATAAATGAAAACACTCACATTTAACTAATTTGGAGGTGCTGAATACGAAAATGACATTAAAAAAGTTCGATTGGCTCTCATTTCGGCGTAACCGGGGGGGGGGGGCCAAGCACCCCACACATTTTTATTTATGTGGCTACAAGGTTGAAAGTCTGGCAACGTCGCATTGCAATATATTACATCAGCATTGGTGGCAAAATAGACCCGCAACACAGGTCCATAACCAGAAGGGTCAAGGGGGGCCTAATCCCCCTAAAGTATTGATGGCCCTTCCTAAAATTGCTGATATTTGGCGAAAAATCTTAGTAATGTGGTTGGGTCGGCCTCCCCAAGTATTCAAATTTAGTGTCCTTGGAGTTTTCATAAATAAGGCTTTATGCTTCTTTTTTCCGAAAAAAAAAATGTCTGGGTCCGTCCCTTATTGAACAATATAGTATGCATTCAGTTGTGCAATATGCATTCAGTGCCTCAGAAAAGATGTCTTATATACTCCCTGTGCATCATCCTGGCAATATTGTTAGTTGTTTAGGCCCTTTTCATAGTTAGGTACTCAAGCTGGAGCTTGAGAACTACTTCGCCAAGTCAGTGCTCAAGTTTGACACTGTTTCATAGTGGTTACTTCAAATTTACTTTGCCAAGCATTATCTTCGCGAAACAACGTCATTGCTTCTTGGTGAAGGAAATTGCTTGAAGTCACAGAAAGTTAATGATCTTTACCCGCGCTGCCAACTGCAACATATTCACACGCGACTATAAATTAAAATAATTTATTTGTTTATCAGAATTAGATATAATTAGGCCAAAATGTTTCTCAACTGAAATAAATTGTAGGAATAATTGCATTTTAAATAATTTTGTCGGAAAGTCTTCAAGAACTATAAACAATAATCGGTCATCAAGGACTAAAATGAAAAGATAGGTTGGCAATGGAAACAAGCGAAGTTTGAGCAGCGTGTTAGCAAGCCGCGTTTTCTTGACCGTTTACATTTACACAAAACATTATTCTCTGGCAGCTATATCGCGGAAACCGTACAGTACATATCAAAAACAGTTGGTAATTTATTTAGTTAAAAGAAATTCAAAATATATTAAATCTAGGAAGAGCGATACGATGTTAGCTTAGAATAGGAAAGAGGTGTGGGAAGAAATAACCACGGAATATAATTCTGATTTAAAAATTGAATGCCCAGTAGGTAGTTATTTTCAGATTGTAATTTAATCCTGTTGTAAAGATATACTAATTGTTTTCTCCAATGTAAGATCATCAGTACCTAATTATAGTTTCCACAAAGAATTGCTTTAAACACCTAATATTATTTGATCAATGTTAGCGTCATCTGTGAAATTTACACCTTTTACTTTACTTTATTGCCCCCAAGAAGTGTAAAATTAACGGGAGAAATTTAACATTTTGGACGTTTGTAAGTGTAATGCAAAATATGGCATTACTTTAGCTTACGTTGAGCGTGATTTCTCCGAACGAAGTAAGTCACAGGTTCATTAATCGGAATTATAGTAATGTTCCATATAAGCATTGAGACATATGCGCGAACAAAATTCTGAACGAAATAAATCACAGGTTCATGAAAAAATCGGAGTCATGGTAATGCTACGTCATAGTGGTATGTTTATTTCAATATCGCCATTGATATTTTGCTACAAAAATGACGGACAGTATGTCGAGTGAGCGATGGTGAACGGAGACTTGTTAGAAAAAGGTAGGTTAGACGTGTCTCGTTATACGCAATGCGCATCACTTTTAACAGACATCACCTATGACTACTCCATTTATGGTTCCAAATGGAATGCCCGACGCATTCTAAATAGACGCCTAATGGCTGCCTTACATTCAAGTTTGCGTTGCTTGTTTTGCGTGAGATATGAGTGAATAGCCAATTGAAACAGGTATCACACTTACCTTACAATAAAACACGCGTTTCAATTGGCTACTCACCCAAATCGCACGCAAAGCAAGCAAGTTTGCATGTAAGAGTGAAAGAACGAAAGGTCCTAGAGACTATTTAGCTTCAGTGCGTTTTAAGCGCCATGTACATCGCGTTTAATAAAGACTTTAACCTTCTCCACTCCCTCGAGAGCCGTATTTTTGTGGTAAATACTGATATGTGCTATTCATAACACGAAATGTCGTCATAAGTATTCATCCGCACCACCATGCTTATTAGGGCTATGCGTTACTCAACTATATTGTGTATTTTACGAAACGATAGTGAAATAGCTTTCTCTAACTCTTTGATTGCTGGTTGACGCTATGTACTTATAAAGGTGCATGGGATAATTATTCGCAAGGATATAAAAGGTATAGAACGTACATATGGCTGAATTGGTAGCGGAAACTGGGAGCTATGAAGTGAAGTTTATCCACCTTTTTATATTAAGAAGCATTTTCGACCTGAGCTGATGGTGGTTGAGATCCAAACAAGATGCCTACAAGCTAGTCAATCTACACTATGGGATATGGTGCAGTTTATCGTAGCCAATTGTTGCTATGGTATGGAAAATCAATATGCCCCCTTCTACATAGCATAGCCCTATAATGCTTTCCTACACCCGTAAATGCATCTCGTAAATTTTAGTCTAGAATTAGGATACATATCACTTTAGATCAGCCATATGCCATATTTTCATAATTTAAAAAAAATGTATTTGATTTGATCAACTCATACGAATGGTACCATGAGGAGGAATACTAATGTCCTCATTGCGTGTTCTGGATTCCACGTATCTCGAAACACAATTCACGGGTATCACGGGAGCTAATGTAAGACGTTTGGTAATAACGTGCGTGACAACTTCTTTTGTGAATCGGTACCTCCTTCTGAATTCTCTTTCATTCCACTAATCAAACGGGGCCAGAAAATTCCTAACATAACGCTTTGGTAGGCGATACTTATCATTTTCCTTATACAATTCCATCCAACGATATCAGTTTAATGCCCAATCATCCATTTTTCTGTTTGATAGCAACTCAAGACTGCCACCGGCCTTCCTTGGCCAAGTCGTAAAAAAATACTGCTTTCCTTTACTCAGCCAAGTCTTGGAATCCTTTATGAAACAAGCACGCACAAGCAGTGTCTTGAGATATATCTATGAAACTGAAATCATTAACCAAGGAAGTCGGAAAAAACGCTACTTGTCTTGGCCAAGTTATTCCTCGAAGGTTGAGCTCGAAGGTAACCACTATGAAACGAATTTTAACTTAAGTCGAGCCAATTTACTCAAGCATTTGCTCAAGAAATGTCTATGAAAACGGGCCTTAGCAACGGGGCATTCTTAGCAATACACTCTCTTGAGACATGCCACGTATTCAGGGAAGTACTTCGCTTCAGTCTGCGTACAATTGTTTTCTTTCTTTGTGTACCAGTTTCTAGAATCGTGTACCAGGTTTGGTGTGTGTGTACCAAGTTTTTTGTGTTGTGTAGGGAGGTGATTTCATTTGTAAAGGTTCTAATCATGCCTCGCACGTGTGTGAACAGGCCAGACAATTTTTGTTACATTTGTGGGGAAGTTACGTTTAAATAGAGAAAACATGTCTTAACGCCTGAAACAAGGAAAGCCTACTTCCTGTACTTCGGATGCAAAGTGGGGCACCAGGACCGAACCTGGACCCCTCACGTTTGTTGTACAACATGCTCTTCTACTCGTAATGTATGGGTGCATGGAAAACGTCACCGTATGAAGTTTGGAGTGCCCATGATGTGGCGAGATCATACCCCTGATTGTTATTTCTGCTTGGTCCCATCTATTCGCAAGGGTTATACCAAAAAGAAAAAGGAGAATTTGGTGTACCCGGATCTACGTTCAGCCAGACGTCCTATTCCACACGGTCTCGATGTCCCAGTACCAGATCCACCAGAAAATTTTATCATGGATATAGGTGATGAAGATGATATACAGGATACAGAACAGCCCTCAAGATCCAGACTTTTCCACGACTTCCACTGCCAAAGTGCCGCATAAGGTAACACAGGCCGAATTAAATGACCTATAATCAGGGTCTTAGAACTTGCCAAAAACAAAGGCGAATTGTTGGCCTCACGGCTGCAACAATGGAATCACCTGGCAGATAATATGAAGGTAACAACTTTTCGCTACAGACATAAAGAATTTGTTTCATTTTTCAAAACACAAGGGCATCTGACTGTGTGCCATGACATTGAGGGACTCTTTGCGGCAATAAATATACCATACAAGAAGGATGACACATACAAGACCGAGGAATGGAGACTTTTCATTGATTCCTCCAAATTTTCTCTTAAAGCAGTTTTACTGCAAAATGGTAAACTTCTTCCTTCAATTCCTGTTGTACATGCAGTTGATGTTAAAGAAACTTATGAAAACATAAAAGAAATTCTTAGGTGCCTGGAATACGATAGATTTGGGTGGCAAGTTTGCTGTTCTGTTGGGTTTACAAAAGGGTTACACAAAATTTTGTTGCTTTTTATGTGAGTGAGACAGTCGTGCTAGGAACTTACATTATAAGAAAAAGACTGGGCTCTTCGTTCATCATTCACACCTGGTATAAAAAGTGTTTCTTCACAACCTCTTGTAGATCCTAGGAAGATATTGCTTCCGCCACTCCACATTAAATTAGGACTGATAAAGAAATTTGTGAAGACATTGAACAAAGATGGACCGGCATTTAAATAATTGTGTAGCAAATTCCCACGTCTCAGTTTGGAAAAAATAAGGGAGGGGATATTCATTGGGCCACAGGTACGTCTTCTGCTGCGTGATTCTCAATTTGAACAGACACTTAGTGATGGGGAGCGAACAGCGTAGAATGCATTTCGACAAGTGCGTCATAAATTTCTGGGGAACAGGAGAGCAGAGAACTACGAACAACTCGTGGAGAATCTTCTGTCATCTTACGAGAAGATTGGGTGTAGAATATCGCTAAAATTGCATGTTCTCCATTCGCATTTTGATTTCTTTAGTGACAATAGTGGTGATGTCAGTGACGGGCATGAGGAACGCTTTCATCAGCAAATTGCAGGGAAAAAATACAAAGGGAAGTGGAGTACAGCGATGTTAGCTGATTCCTGTTGGAGTATTTGGAATGAAGGAATATAAGTTAGCTACAAACTACAAGCGAGAACGACTAGGTGTTAAAAAGGTAAGTCTAGGAATTCAACATCCATACTGTAAGTGCTTTTAACGTTTAAGGGCTCTACTTACTTCAGTAAGAAAAAGGTAATTTTTCCTGAACAACAAACCAAGTACGGAGTCAGTAACCACATTTTATGCCAGTCGTAATGTAAAAGGTGGGGAGGGAAGAGGACGTTACACTGTAAAAAATAGAACACTTTTTTTACACTTTTTTGAACACCTTTGAGCACTTTCTGGAAACGACTTTAGCTCACTTTCGAACACTTTAATAGTGTCCAAACGTGAACCAAAGTGCTATGAAAGCGTCTCAAAGGTGTTCAAAAGTGTGAAAAACTGTCCAAATGTGTTCCCTTAATAGAGCTACAAAAATGCTCAAAAGTGCATAAAAAGTGCCCTTATTTTAATGTGTTCTAAAAGTGCATTTTGGAAACGACTTTTACCTACTTTCAGGACACTTTATTTACTTTCAAGCACTTTTGGAACATTTTAAAAGCACTTTCTCGACAGTTTCATACATAATATTAGGAGTCATTCAGATATTACGTCAGTACATTTTGGTCAATTTAGACCCCTTCCCTCTTAGTAAGCAACATTAACTGGATGTCCTATCCCTAATACTTAGACGCCCAGCAAAAGTAAACAAAGCTTGAACCCCCTCACCCAAGAATGCGTATGTAATACTTAAACGACTCCTGACA